>JAQGBI010001093.1:0-11307 GCA_034698325.1 Sminthurinus elegans
ACTATTTTCCCTAGTTTGACCATTTTGACTATTTTAGCCATGTTGACTATTTTCCCTAGTTTGATCATTTTGACCATGTTGACTATTTTCCCTAGTTTGACCATTTTGACCATTTTAACCATTTTGACTATTTTCCCTAGTTTGACCATTTTGACCATTTTGACCATGTTGACTATTTTCCCTAGTTTGATCATTTTAACCATTTTGACCATGTTGACTATTTTCCCTAGTTTGACCATTTTGACCATTTTAACCATTTTAACCATTTTGATCATTTTGACTATTTTAGCCATTTTGACCATGTTGACTATTTTAGCCATTTTAAACATTTTGACCATTTTGGACAGTGAAATCTATTTTGACCGTCCAAAAGACCAGCACTGCTTCTATTTCTGTATGGTTCCATGTTTCAACTTGTAAATATACTGCCCTTTTCAACACAATAAATTAGTTTACACCTGTCCTTGAAATTCGCCGAGTACAAGTTTATCACATACTTTGATGATTTAATATTTTTATTGTTCTCTCCTGTTCTGTATAACATGCATTCTTCATTCTTCATAAAAATGTAGAATAATCATTACAAAGACAGTTACAAGTGCTTTTGGTTTGAGGCTATTGTGTTGAGCTGTGGGGCAATTAAAATGATGTAATGCTGAATGAGGGATCAACATTACACAACTGGTATGAAATCAGGTCACAGGTGCTTGAGTAGACAGATCTACAGTCTAGTGAAGCGCAATGCGTTACACAACTGGAATTATGTTGATGACAACAGGAATATTCATAGAACTAAATCCATTAGAGAAATCTGGCTCGTCTGCTAAAACATGCTAGGCTCACTTATCATTTGTCACAATGCTTCGAGTTTTAGTAATCCGCCTGGGATGTAGAATATTAACAGAGAAGGAAAATCAGTTGTGTTTCATTGACAAGGCTCCTGCTTTAAATCTCAGTAAAAGAGGTTGATTACATGTTGAAGCACATGATGGGTTTTCGGCTGTCCCTTCTCATGATCATCTCCTGCGGCTTAACAACTGTCAATGGAGGGATTTTTAGTGCCGTGAGTGAAATCATTACATTTGGTCACGCGGCGTACAAAGAGTTTTGCAAAAATGAACCACCACAAGACGCTTTTATGTCCACCGTAAGATTTCACACACTTAATTTGGACATTGCACAAATATTTTCTGAATTGCTCGTAATCAGGATTTTAACGGCGCTCCTTTAAGATAAACCTCTAGCTTTGTTTCTTATCAGCCAGAACTGATTAGCCACCATGGCTACCCCGTGGAGACGCACAAGGTAAAATGCGTGTTATCATAGTATGGTTTGAATCCCCAGCGTAACAAAGTAAAGTGCCTTGAAATGACCAATTCCCTTCAAAAAAACAGGTTGTGACGGAAGACGGTTATCGTCTCACTGTCTTTCGGATCCCCTACGGCAAAACTCAGAGGATCGGCTCTTCAAAACGAGAGCCAGTAATAATTTATCACGGAACTCTACAGAGCTCAGACGATTGGCTTCTCCTGCCAAATCATGAAGATAATTTGCGTAAAATTAAATAAAAAATCCCGAGTTTTGTATTTTTTTTAAAAAAAGGGCTAAGTTTATTTGAGATGGAAATACGTTGAAATAGATGTTTTTCATTCGCTTTTTTTAGCATATCTCTTAGCCAATGACGGACATGAAATTTGGTATGATTTTTGGGTTGGATAAATAAGCAGCCGCTTTGTTTAAACACCTATATTTTTTTAATTACTTTGAAAAAGTTTAATAAAAATCATAGCAACCTACAAAAACCACTGTTTCTAAATAATCTTCATGTATGATCTATAGGTTGGCAAACTTTCGAGGAAATACGTACAGTATCGATCCAACCCTTTCTGGACTGACCCCAGACGACCCTAAATATTATGATTTTGGGTAATCGTAAACTTTAATAATTGTTTAAGTTTTTCTGTAGCATAAGTGCATAAGTTTTGTGTCCCCGCCACGTTTTGCAATAGTTGAAATGTACTTGCATAATATATTTTTTAGACAAGATGAGATTGCTCTGTATGACGTGCCCGCGGTGGTTGAGTATGCACTGGGAGTTTCAAAAAGTTCAAAAGTGTCCTACGTTGGATTTAGTCAAGGTGGGGGAGCAATTTGCTACGCCTTGAGTGCCCACTCACGCTCCAGCTTTAGTAGATCCATCAAGAAAGTGAGTCTGATTGCGCCGGGGTTGTACGCTGAACATTCCAGAAGTCCTGCCTTGGGCTTAGTGGCTGGTTTTTCACCATCAATTTTACAAGTGAGCATGTGCTATTCTCTTAAATCCACCCATGGCAGAGTTTGAATCTTCAAAGAAAGTTTTCATATCGGCGGGATGTTTAAATATTGGTGGTGAATTTGATTAATGGCGGGCAATGTTTTTGACTGGGAAGTTTGAAGTTTGGCGGGAAATTTTAATATTGGCGGGAAATTTGAATTGAGCGGGAAATTTTAATTTTAGCGGGAAATTTTAATTTTAGCGGGAAATTCGAAATTTGGCTATAATCTTTAATCAAATAGCTCAGGAATTTACCGCCACATAGTTTTAGCTCCTAATTAAACCACATTCTTATTATGTTGCCAAGTACTTTTACTGTGCAAAACTATTTGTAATTTATTTGCAATTTTTCAGGAATTTGGCAAAGTTTTTACAGGAGGTCGTGTGTTTCCTGAAAAAATCAATTTGCTTCTAAAAAAGCATGCACCACAGATTTGCACAGGCGACACTGGAATTGAGCTTTGTGACAATATTATTTTTTTCATCTCGGGCTACAACCGAGAGCAAATGACTGATGTGAGGACATTTACATTGCTATACTTTTAAAAAAAGAAAAAAAAAATGATGGTATAAGAAATTGAGCATTTTTGTTACACACTTTCTTTTATATTTTGACGACTATTGCAGAAAACAGCAAGCTTAATATCTGGTCACACGCCGTCAGAAACATCCATAAAAACATTTGTTCAGGCTCAGCAACAATTAGCGGTAAAGCCGCAAAAGCTTCAAATGTTTGACTACGGACCGGAAGAAAATCTCAAAAGATATGGAACCTCATTTCCTACGCCGTACAATCTTTCTGAAGTTCGGGTTCCCACACAAGTTTTTTACGGACAAAATGACCTTCTAATTGATCGAGTGGTTGGTTTTAAACTTACAACGTATCTTTGGAAAAATTCCCCTAGAAACAGTTTTAAATTTAGTTAACTCTCCTGAACTGTTTATTGTTTAGGACGTCCTCAAGTCGATCAGTGAGTTGGGCAACGTTAAGGAGGCGAATGAGGTGGCCCATGCTAATTGGACGCATCTGGACAACGTGTAAGGATTTCTTTTACATTTGAGCATTTTCAAGTGTTTGTGGACTTGTATGTGGTGTTTTGGTAGTTTCTTTTAGACTTTTCATTCATTCTTTTTGATCATTAATTTCTGGTCTTAATTCTTCTCCTTAATAATTTACAGGTATGGGAAAGATGCCAAGTTTTTTGTATATGACAAAATTGTTGTGTTTTTAAAAAGCGAATGATGCTCGACGAGCATTGCTCGTCAAACAAAAGTTACCTTTTTTCTACTGTTCAATTTGCTTAAATAAAAAGTTTGTTTTTTATGAAAGTGTCCGTGTTTCTATTTTCTTGTGTTTGGATGTAAAAGTGTTAATTTTTCTCCGCCCAAATCCTTTTCCTTTTTGCTTGGGTAACCCAAGTTGGGTTACATAATTTTCTGGTGGGGTTGTCTCACAATCAGTCTAGAATCTACCAAATTATCTAATTTTGTCACGCGTTTAAAAAAACTTGAAGCTTACAGCTTTTTTGTCAAGTTCCTTGGCTCTGAGTTGATGTCATTTGTCATTTGTAAACTGGTTTTCCGATCATGACCACGCAGTTGGAGCAATACAAATGGATACTACAAAATATGGTGCGGACAAGGTGAGAGGAAAACAGGAAATTTGTCCCTGAGCTTGAAGGAGTTCGAGTTGACGGTCAACACTGTAGGCTGTCGACTGAGCAGAAAGGGGAAACTCGTTCAAAATGCAGTCCAAATATTTGAGAATGTGAGCCATTCAAACTTGAAACAATTTGAACTGTGTCACAACCAAAGATTGATAATTGATAATGGATTATTGATAGCTTTTTGTATTCCTAGTGTTAGTTTACAAAGTTTAAATAATTCAGTTGGTTGTTGGAGATCACAGAGCCATTTCCAACTGATCCAGTAGAAGGCAAAAGCACCTTTTCTTCTGAACCAAAAGTCAGTATGCTCAATATTTTGCTTTGCCTATGTTTCTTGGCAATTTTCCTGTTCCATAGAAAAACTAAGAAATGTGATGAAAATCGCCCTCCAGGTTTGTTTTTTTTTGTCCGCCATCTTTTTCGTTGAAAAACAAGGTAGTTGAAAATTGTCATCCTGTTAAATATGTTGCTTGTGCTGGATATGAATAAAAGGTCCGTGGGGCTTCCCACTCGTGGGTCATTTTCCGGTGCTTGGTCTTGACCCAATTGGTGCTGTGAAGAACTGGAAGCGGAAATATGGGCCAATTATCTATTGTCGCTTTGGCAGCTTTCCGTAAGTCAGCCAAGGCAATCTCAAACAAGTTGTTCAAGTTCCATACATTCAAAATTCCAACTCAAATGAATCATCGGGTCCAAAACAAGATTTAAAAGTACATTTATTTTGTTTGGTTTTGTTTTACTACATTTACAAACGCTGGTTTTCTGGACTCAAGGACTGTCATCTTAAGTGACTCAAGGATGATCAAGGAAGCGTTTCAAATTCCGGAACTGGCGGGTCGTCCCAGTTTCCGGTTCACTAGAGAAAGCGGTTTGAAAAATGGTACAAATACTTGTAAATTTTATGCATTTGCCATTTTTAGGGTAGCTTTTGAACACATGATTTTCCTACAATTGTACTTGAGATTTAAACATGGAAAAAAACATGTTTCCAGGATTGTCCTTTTCAGAAGGTTCTTACAACAATGAGCTGCGCCAGTTTACGTTTTCGTAAGTTGAAAAGTACTAAAAGGACCTTTTAAGTTTCTTTTTAAAAATGAAAGGGTACGAAACATTGTGCAGTTGCCATGGTTTCAAATTTCAAAGGTTAAAAAAATAATATACTGTTTTTACAGCTCCTTTAAGGAATTTGGAGTTGGTCAAAAAAGCTTTGACGGGGAAGTTGATCAGGGGATGTCGGAATTTCTAAGTTTCATCAAGGACTCTGAAGGACTGCCAGTGAATTACAAGGAGATTCCAAGCACGTTCATCATTCAAAGTCTGTGGTCTGTGCTCATGTCACAAAAGTTCAATCCAGAGGAAATTGAGAACATTCGCTACACCCTTGAAAACAAGTACAGAGTTCAAAAGAGGATTTCACAAAATAATCTGCAATGAAAGATGAAAGATAAAAGATAAAAAGGCTCATTTCTACATGTTCCCAATTTTTCCCTGTTTTTAATAAGAATCATGTGCCTCGGGTCACTCATTTCTGAACTGGCGGGTTTTATGCCGTGGTTGGACAAACTGGTTTACATGGCAAGTTTTGGCCGAATTTCCCTCACTCAATCCCGAGTGGTGGCAAGTCAAGAAATTTCAGCCTACATTGGAGGACTTGTTAAAAAAAAGACAGACTGTCGGATCCAAGGACAACAGTCCAGTGACATGATGGACTTATTTCTGGAGAAAGTGGAGGCCACCACAAATGTCCAATCAGCCTTTCACAGCTCACGTACGATTTAAGATTTTAACCAGCATTTTTATCATTTTTGAAAAAATGTAATCTTCCGCACAAAACGTTTTTTGGCCCTGTAAATATGGCCCACAGATAATGCCTGGACAAGTTATGCCCTTGATTTGTTCACGGGTGGGCTTCACACAAGTCACAGTGCTTTGACCTGGCTCCTCTACCACATGGCGGCTAATCCCTCGGTCCAAAAAAAGCTACAAGTAGAAATTGGTCTCGTCATCGGCCCTTCAAGACCCTCCACACTAGAGGATCGGGAGCAGATGCCCTTTGCTGAAATGATGGTTTTGGAGCTTCTTCGAATAAGCTCTGTCGCCCCCTTTTTAATCCCGCATAAAGCCATGAAGGATGTCAGTTTCCATGGTTACACCATCAAAAAGGGGACGCTCATCTTTGCGGATGCCTACGGTGTGCATCACGATGAACAAATTTGGGGAGATCCTCAAACCTTTAGACCCGAGAGATGGCAGGGCGAACAGGGGCAAAAACTAAGGAATGAACATTTCCTCCCCTTTTCAACTGGAAAGAGGAAATGTCCCGGGGATCGTCTCGCTTTGGATCGAGTAACTAGAATAAAATTAATACAATTTTAAATTAAGAGCTATTGTCAGTGGCGGTTTTTGAATTTTGGCGCCCTTCGTAAATCAAATATGGCGTCTAAAATTTTACTTTTTTGTGCCCCTTTTACATTTTTTTGTAAAAAAAATATACTTTATGGATTTGTTTCCATTTTTGGATTTTTTTGCTCCCTTTCTTCCATTTTTGGCGCCTCTAACCACCTGGCGCCCTACGCTGCTACACGGCTAGCGTGTACCTCAGACCAGCACTGACTATTATAGTTTTTGTTTTGAACCATTCTCGGCTTCATTAACTTAAAAACTATTAATTTTTTCCAGCTTTTCCTGTACATGACGAGCCTGAGTCAGCGATACCACTTGGACTTGCACGGAGAGAAATCCAATCAAGTTCATGGAGAGTATGGATTTACATTTAATCCTTCCGCCTTTCAACTCATTTTTACTCCTCGGGAGTCCCTTATTAATTAATTAGTCATCCATTTGCTCATTAGAGGAGGACTAGTTCAAAATTTGTACATATTTCGTATTCATCCATTATTTAAGTAAATAAACCTACGTTTCTGTTCAAACACCAACACAAATTCAAATAAAAAAAACTGCTTCGTATTTAAAAGTGGTGTAAGAAAAAATATGTTTTTTTTTATCATCATTGTTGTTTTTTTTCAATATTTAAAGACGAGATTGCATTGTAAAAGTCAAAGACGAGTTCATACTACGATTTACATATTTACACATTTGCATATTGGTATTCCAAAGTAAACAGAAATGTCTACGCTGTACTTGCTCTTTTCACAGTTTCTATTCCACATGTGTATTTACGTCCTGCCTGACGTCCAACCAACAAGTTGAACTACACATTGTGTGAATAGCGAATAATAAATGAACTTGTACGGCAATCAAGATAAGAAGCAAGTTTTCACTCTTTTGAACATCAACTTGACCATTGCCCATCGCCGTTGGCCGTGGCCTTGCAATCTCTTGCAGCTCAGTTAACGTCCATTAGGTAAACTGTCCTTTTGTTGAACGTTGAACGCCAATTCCAATTTAATGTCAATGTCCATTCCAAAGAAACTCTCCTTCTATGAAACAAGTTTTTTCAACCACATGCCATAAAAACTAGATGCAACTGCTGCTGCAGTTAGTTGGACATTGAACAACTATAATTATATATCATATACCTCTCTGAAGCAGCCATTCTGTGTGTGAGTCCGACAAGTGGTCGAAGGAAAGGTTGGAGGTTAAATTTAACTGCACAGTTGGACAGAGCATGTGCCCTTTCTCTACAACAATGCAACAACTTTAATGTTTCCAAAGGTATTGAAAAATACAATACAATAAATTATGGCCTGTTCCTATTTCGTTTCCGATTTTGACGTGAGTGGGCTCATTTTAACAGGAAACAAATACTCTTTCATGCTCTTAAAAGTTTTAAAATTTTTCATGCGGATTCCGGGTAAAAACCGAAAAGAAAACCGATTCGGGTATTTCGCCATTGAAATTGGAGCTAAGTCTTATACAGTATACAGTTTTGATCCTCTCATCAATACAAGCCTTTTGGTATGGATCCAAAAATGGCCCAGTTTTGGACTTTTTCTTTGTGCGGGAAGTTTGAATGGTGCTTACTTTTTATACACATCGTTCAGATATTTACCGCCACATGGTGGCGGGTTCCGGCTAGTCTACTCTAATCTCATAATCTCATAATCTTCTAAACGGCACGTGAAAAGGTCGCGGCTGTTACTTGTTACTCATCTTTTTAGCTTCAACATTGTGACCAGATTTGCACATCGCACACACTACTCGACTCGTAGGCACTCTACTAAAACTTGCACCACGCTGTACGCTGTACACAGAAATAGTTGCTTTGTCGTCCCGCATCACCCCATTGGCAATTGATTGGCAATTGATTGACAGTTGACCAGACCAAACTGGTTCTTGTTACTTCTTGACAATGTAAATGAATAATAATGTGCTGATTGGTGATCAATGCTCAATGCATGTGATAAGGATGCATCAATGTGCAAGGATGCATCAATTTTCATTTTTGGTTAGGATTGTGTACGACATTTCCCTTGGGAGTACATTATATCAGACTGACACCTTTAATTATCAGTTGTATGTGTAATCTGGAACTGAGGATACGTGTACGTGAAATTATAAAAATAGCAAAGATACTTATTTGCAAAGTCGAGACATTTTGGTCATTTAGATTAGGTTGAAGGTGGACTTGTCCACTTTGAAAAAATATCAAAGACATTCTGTAATTTGGATGTGGGATTTTCTGGGGATAGCAAGAATGTACAGTCATACGAATACGAATACGAATACGAATGCAAAGCCACATTATGCCTCAAGTCACTCTTGACTCAGGTGTTCCCTTTGAAACTTTTGAGTGTTTGTTTGTTTTCCCATTACTGTCCCAGAAAATTTATTATTCATTCAATTTTTTTTGATTACTAATTTAATTGATTTACAGCGTATGAAACTCTAGTTACAATTTAGTAAAATGAAAGGCTTTAGAAAAAAGAGACTACGTCCAAATGAGCTATCTAAAGAAGAAGAAGAAGAAGAAGAAAAAGAAGAAGAAATTAGCATTTGTGGGATTTCTGGAAGGTTTCCAGAGTCGGAGGATTTGGATGAATTTTGGAAGAATCTCTACAATGGGGTTGACATGGTAACCGGTGAGAGAAATCTTTATGAGGATAAAAAAATCTCGACATTTTTGAACAAGTAAAAACGGATGAAAAGTAAACTGTTTGTCATTTATCATTATTGTCAGATGACGGTCGTCGCTGGACTCCAGGCTCATTTGACCTGCCCAAAAGATCGGGAAAATTAAAGAGGCTGGACAAGTTTGATGCGGGTTTTTTTGGGGTCCATCCAAAACAGGCGGATTTCATGGACCCGCAGCTGAGAATCCTCATGGAAGTCACACATGAAGCCATTCTTGATGCAGGTACTTGCTTCTCACATTTTTGGGCCCCTTTCATTTTTAGCCGGATTTGATAAAAAGGGCTGTAACAAAATGGCCGTCATTCGTAATTCGTTTTAGGCGTAAATCCTACGACAATTCGAGGCTCACGGACTGGCGTTTTCATTGGAGCTTGTGCAAGTGAAAGTGAAAAGGAATGGCTCACAGACAATGAGGATCGTCGTCATGGTTACACACTCACGGGTAACAACCAAATATTCATCAACAACTTTTTGGCTTGATCCTTGGATAAAAAAAAGAAAGGAGAAACTCCATTTAAATTCATATTGTACATATTTTAGGTTGTAGCCGAGGGATGTTCAGCAATCGAATTTCTTTTGTATTCGACTTTCACGGTGAGACATTTTACAAAATAAAAATAATAATAAATAGGAAATTAGTGGAAATGATTTGTCAGCGGAAGAAATCAGACTTTTGCCATTTTAAAAGGCTCTTTAAATTTTCATTTTGTTCTCAGGACCGAGTTTTACAGTAGACACTGCCTGTTCCTCCTCGTTCATTGCTCTGGAGCAGGCCGTGACGTCAATAAAAGCTGGCCACTGCGACGCCGCTATTGTGGGAGGAACTCATTTGTGCCTGGAACCGGAAATGTCGCTCCAGTTCCACCGTCTCAACATGCTTTCTCCAGAGGGCAAATGCAAAAGTTTTGATGCTGCAGGAAATGGTTATGTCCGAAGTGAAGCGGTTGTTGCCATTTTCATTCAAAAGAAAGACGTGGCTCGGCGTTCGTATGCGTCCATTTTGGCGGCAAGGACCAATTCAGACGGATTCAAAGAAAAAGGCGTAAGAAAGTTTTAACAAAAATTGAGTGAATTAGAAACTTACAATTTGGCCCAAGACAAGGCGTCAAAGTTTCTATAAAAATGCTACAATTTTATTTTTCATTCATTTTCGGTTTTAACACAAAAGGTCACATTTCCCTCAGGCAAATGTCAAAAGGATCTTTTGGAAGAAACGTACAAAGAAGCTGGAGTGAGCCCAAATGACGTTGTTTATGTTGAAGCTCACGGGACTGGAACTCCCGCCGGTGACCCGCAAGAATTAGCGGCTATAGCAGAAGTCCTCTGCGAAAATCGGGATGGAAAAAATCCACTTCTCATCGGCTCTGTAAAATCAAATATGGGACATTCAGGTAAAATAAATAGCCAAAGTCTGCTTTTATTCATGTAATTTTTGTTTGTTGCTAAGCAACCTCTTTTTTAATTTCAGAGCCATCTTCCGGACTTTGCGGATTAGCCAAGGTTTTACTGGCAACGCAAAATGGAACAATACCCGCGAATCTGCATTTCAAAAATCCAAATCCAAACATTGCTCCTTTGGTCGACGGCCGCTTGAAGGTAGTGTCACAAAACACGCCGTGGGAGGGCGGGATCGTCGGAATAAACTCATTTGGATTCGGCGGGGCAAATGTTCATGTTATTATAAAATCCGAACCACAACAGAAAAATCCAACGAAAATAAAAGATGAAAATATTCTTCCTTTTGTCGTTCCATTTTCTGGATGTACAAAAGACGCCGTGGAATTTGCTCTGACAAAACTTCAACAAGTTCTCAACAACAAAATAAATACAGCAGCTACAATTGCATTACTTCACAAGATATTTCAAGAAATAAATCCAAAGCACAATTTTCGTGGGTTTTCTCTTTTTCATGGAAATTGTGAACCTTGGATGGAAATAAATCAAGCCGCAGCAGTAAAACCTCCAGTTTGGTTCGTTTTTAATGGAATGGGAAGTCAATGGCTCGGCTTTGCGAAGGATCTTTTCAAATTTTCAGCTTTTAAAGAATCCATTGAAAAATCAACAGAAACACTCAAAAACAATCAATTTGACTTGCAACGTATTTTATTAAACGATGACGAAAAAATTCTTGATGATGTCACAAGTTCCTTTGTTTTAATCACAGCAGTTCAAATCGCCCTCGTTGATCTTTTGTCGTCGCTCGGAATAAAACCGGACGGAATTGTGGGTCAT
>JAQGBI010001094.1:0-11304 GCA_034698325.1 Sminthurinus elegans
CTAAGGTTGGACCCTTGAAACTTTAGGAGAATGTTTTCAGCAATGCTCTTGACGAGTTCCAAGTGGCGCTGTATGAATATGTTGAAAAACGTAGAAATGAGAATGAAGGGCTGGAGGTTTTTGACTCGCGCAGCCTCATTTCTAAGGTTGGTCCCTTGAGATTTCTGTGGTGATGTTAAGTCATGTGTGTGAGTGTTTTTAAAGTGGCGGACCTTTGAAATTGGAAGGGATAGTTTTTGGCACCCATTGGGCTACATTTGGCACATCAAGGATGTGTTTGTGCTGGGTAGCACTAGTGCTGTCTTGACAGAGATCTGCTGCCATCAAAATCACGTTCACGATGGTTTAATGTGACACCGATCAAACGAGAAAATAAAGTCTGTGAAGAAACTCAAAGGAAAGTTCAAGAGCTGTGGTATTTAAAATTTAGAATTAAGCCTAATTCAGCATTTTTGTCCATCGAAAATCTGTTATGGAAAAAAATCATATTGTGATTCACAGAGAGTGAGAAACTTAAACATTGGATTATTGCTGCGAACAAAAGGAAGAAATTTCTAAATGTTCATGTTTAAATATTTATTAGTCAAATACCAAATACATAAAACATCATTTCTTTGTAATTTTTGCTTGTGTACTGAATTTTGTATAATTTTAAGGATTTCTGTAATGTGTTAATTCTTCCGTTAAACCCGAAAACGTTTTACTTAGCTCTATTTGCGGCAGCTTCCGTACATTTTTTTGTCCAGACATTTTGTAATCCAAAGTCCACAGGCCATTTCTCAGAAATGCCGCCCTTCTTATTTTTTCTTCAGCCTTTCTCTTTTCTTGCACACTCAAAATTCGTGAATATTGTTAGCCTCGTTTAGTCAGTCTACTGTTGAAGCGAGTCTGTACTTGTTCAAAGTGTAAATTGATTTAATTTTGTTACTTTAAATCGTGTTAACTGCTAATAAAAGTACAAAACGTGTTATTTTTATACTTAATTTAAAATTGTTAAAGTTTAATAGTCCGATTCTCCTTTACCTCAAATTGTAAAGAAAACTTAAAATTAATCCATTTATTTTTCTTCCCATTAGAAAACAAAGAGCAGAACAATTTTCGATGGAGCAAAACTGCGCCCTCTGCCCTTATTCAACCAGGGTTCTTTCCAACTACAAACGTCATTTGAAAGCACATTCGACTGAGAGGCCGTTTAAATGCTCCAAGTGCCCCTACAGAGCAAAATGGAAAGAGAATGTCACAGCACATATGAAACTTGTTCATTATTTGAAATCGCCGTCTTTTCGACCTTTTCCTTGTCCACATTCCGGATGCAACTACTTTGCGAAAGAAAAGTCAGGCCTCAGAAGACACTCCAAAATCCACACTGATGAAAACAGTTTTTTTTGTTCTCACCCAAACTGCAATTACTCCTCAAACCGCAAAAGCACTTTCATTGTTCACACGCGACTTCACACTGGTGAAAACCCGTTTGTTTGTCAATTTGAATCCTGTTCTTATGCCACGAACCAGCGCAGCCATCTTGTAAGACACTCGAGAACCCACACAAAAGAAAAACCATACAAATGCGATGGAACAAATTGTGAATATTCAACAACTCAGAAACCTAATCTCAAACGACATCAACTCACACATAATCCAAATGAGGGCGAAGAACGTCCTTTATTTTCATGTCCACTTTGCAAATATTCCGGAAAAAGTACAGCACATCTCACAAAGCACACCAAAACTCACACGCTTGAAAAATTGTTCAAGTGTGACGAGCCCAACTGCAATTTTGAAGCCAAGACAAAAACAGAAATTCACAAAGTTGTTCATTCTGATGAAAAACCCTTTGCTTGTCCAGTTGAATCATGTGAATATCGTGGTAAAACTAAGTCAAATCTTTCTGTTCATTTGAAAACTCACAGTGAGGAGCGACGGTACAAATGTGAACTTTGTCAATTTCGAGCCAAAACCAGGAGCACCGTCAAAAACCATATAAAAAACATACATTCTGACATTTGACCTTCCAAATGCCGAGAGCCCAATTGTAATTACGCAGCCAAGACAAAACACCACTTAAAGTCTCATCTTTTGATTCACAAAGGAGACAAGAAATACACTTGTTTATTTCCAGGTTGTGATTTCAAAACTTTTCACAAGTCCAATCTGAAAGTACATGAAAATTCCGTTCATCGCAACGACAAAAAGTGTACATAAATTTGTACGTCCCAAATGGTTGAAAGAAAAAGACGTGGGTAACGGGATTATATGACTTGAGCATGAAAACGAACGGTACAATGAAAATTAGTTTTATTAATGTAAAATTGTACAAAACACATACAAAACTATATTAAATGTTCCATTGTTATTATTGCTTTACTGAAATACTCGAAAGAATCTTTCTTTGAAGCAAAAAAAAAGATTTTAGCATTAAAACGTTTGAACATTGAGTGTGCAAAAGGTTTTACTGTTTTTGTTGTGGTGTGTCATCACGAACTTCGAATTTACAAACCTTCCTTGGTACAAAACTAATAGCTGATGCATCTCTTTGATCTACGACGGAACAAGATGCATGAAAATATCAAACGGCGTTCAAATATCACTCAAAATTGCAAGTCTTATTTGTAATTGGTGTTGAATAATCAATTGCCTCATTTCGTAATAAAATTTTTAACCGTTCTTTTCATGTGCATTCCGCAAAAGTAAGCACCAACTGAAATTGGCATCAGAATCTGTCAAATGTTTTACTTGGAAAGTAATTCAATAACATTTCATTTGACTTGTGTCATAACGTCCTTTAATTTTTAGTGTTTCTTTTTTTTTAAAAAGAGAGATGGTCGCATTCAGTGCTTGTTTTGGCTTGTTGCTTAGTAGTAACAATACATCTACAGACGTACAGGTCAAGGAATGTCGAAAAATGTTTCAAACGACGTTCAAATCCTACAACATTTGTCTTTTAACCACTTAACCAATAATTCACAGTTGCTTTGTAAAACCGAACCTCAAACTCGGAGGTTGTTCTAAACCCAGACAAGAAATGTGAAAAATCACAGAGTCCTTTAGTTACAACTTGAGAGATCTTAAGTAATTTTCTACAAACTTTTCAGTTGCCGTGGCTACAGTTTTCTCAATCAAACGAATTTCATGATTTTAGTTGTGTAACCAGGGGATACCAATTTCATTATTAATTGTACTTAAAGGGTTTTGAATGCGGGTAGTTTTGCAGACCATGTTACTAAAAAAGTCGAATGAATTGGGACTGGAGGCGTCGACAGAATCATTTTGAGTAGTCACATGACAGGCATTAAAATGCACTAAATTTGGACACATAAAATCGTGGGTTAATTCATCAGGGCTGCCAAATTATAAAAACGTACTCCACGAGACCAAGTATATTTTGTTTGACGTCTAAAATGGAACTTTTCCTCAAAAAATTAGAAAAATCTGTAGTCCATAACAATTTCCAAAAAATTACTAAAGCCCAAGAAACCACTCAAAATCTACAAAAACTAAAAAAAATTCAGTTTTAGTAAACTATGAGATGGGAAATGAGTCCAAGTATTTTTGTACACAAAATCAAAATTTTAACTTTTATGGATTATTCATAATCCACGATTATCGATTTTTGCCATTTTGTGAACAACATTATCTATTTTCTCATTTTGTGACAAAACTGCTAATTTAATGGGCGTACTCTCAAAGCAAGAGTTGTTGGTCTTGGTCTGAATTTACTAATTACTTTTTACCCCGTTGAAAAATGTTGATATTTGGCTGACAAACGGAGAAAAACGTTTTTGAGAGTTCAAGCAAACACAGACATTAGTTACTCCATAACAAATTCTGTTGCTATGGGTTTTCGTAACTAAAGAAAAATGATTGAAATTAGTCTTTTAACACTGTTTACAGGTTACGCGCAACAACTTTTAGGAACCAGTCAAATACAAATATTTGGAATAAAAATTGTACAACAGATAAAACTTAAAATAATATTTTTTGTTAAGGATTGAATTGAAAATTGGTTTTATATTTTTGGAATTTTCAGACAAGCAAAACGGTGCAAATTGAAAAATGTTGTTGGTCAGCTGAAAATTGGTGAAGGAAGAAAAACATGGGAAAGGGAAAAACATTGAATTTTGAATGTGCCTACTGCCAAGAATTTTCTCAACGGTATTCAGCTTTGCGTTCCCAACATCAGACAACATGCTCTCACTTCCAATTACAACGAAAACGTTGAAAACATGACAATTCTGGTCATATTTTCTCATGTGCTGTAAAATTTCTACAAAGTGGAAATTTTTAGTTGTAAAATTAATCCCGTACTCGAGGAACAAAGAAACTGTTGTCTTTGTTTTGGTTACCTTTATTTTTGTCCCCTTTTCCAAGGCCGTAGAAATCCTCTTTTCTGTTTTGAACTCCACGAATTTCCCTTTGCTTTGTCCCTTTATTTTCGATTCCTTTTCTTTTTCCCCATTCATCATCAATTGTGTAGCTTCAAAAGGAGCAAGTTTATGAAAGCTTGTCCGTTGACACTGTTTACAGTTTATTATTAAAACAAAACAAAAGTTCCTTTTGCCTGAAAATTGTGGAAGGCTTTTGGTTTTAAGATTCTTTGACTGGGACATTTATATAATTTTCTGTAATAAAAGCCAAGTTTAATTGAAGCTTGTAGTAGTTTCAAGTTAAACTTTCGTATTTTTTATAGTAATCGAATGAAACACAAGTTTCTGAAAAATATTTTGGACTTTGTACGAACATCAAAAAAACTGGACATACAATTTTGACCTCTGACTTTGACGTTCATTTTGAATAAAGAATCCAAATCCAGAACTCAAGCTTCTCCTCCAGTTAAAAATGAACGCGACAAAAACGACAAAGAGATATTTGAAGCAAGAATACAGTTGCGCCCTCTGCCCCCATTCAACAAAGTTTCTCTCGGGCTATAACAGCCATTTAAAAACGAACTCAAGTGAAAAGCCCTTCAAATGCCCCGAATGCCCATTCAAGACAAAAGAGAAAAGCAACCTCAGTCAGCACGTGCAAAATGTTCATCGTCTAAAATCAACGTCTGTAAAATCTCGCCCTTTTCCATGTTCAAATTCTGGATGCAACTACGCTGCAAAAGAAAACTCTAAACTAAATCGGCACATGAAAACACACTCGAATGAAACCCGGAAATTCTCCTGTTCTCATCCCAGCTGCAAGTTCTCTTCAAATGAGAGATGAAAACTCATTCGTCATACTCGAATTAACATGGGAGAAAAGTAGAATTTCAACGCCGTTTAACATATTTGTCGTCGCATATTTGCTTCAATTGGTAAGATGTTGTTTATCATTTTCACGCTCCATATGCATCAAACAATTAAATCATCTTCACTATGAGCTTCATGTGCTCAGTTTCCAGTTGTCCGCACAAAATCAAGACATAAAGCTTCTAAAAACATTCACAATAAATCCTGTTTATTTAATTCACGAACAAAATAAACAACCACAATTTCCTTTATTGGAAATATCCAAGAAGAAGCCGCAAGTACACGTCAAAATTTTTTCGGTGGCTCGGCTTTCATTCAACCCTTGAAAAAATATGATACCATATCCGACCGGAATGTGGTGTCATATTTTGGTGTCTTTTTGGTCCAAATTCATGCCAAAATCCAATCGACTTTCCATCGGATTCCGATCAGTTGTCATGGAATTTCTACCAAAATTCCACCAAAAAATATTGAAAATATTGAATGGTGGAATTCAGGTGACATGACACCACATTGACACCGAAATTCCATGTCATTTGATGGTAATTTGGACCAAAAAGACACCAAAATGATATCACATAATATCCACTCATATTATTTCAAGGGAAATGTCCACTTTGTGAATATTCTGGGAAAATATAAAGAGCGTTCATCTTTGCACACTAAAAGTCACACCCTTAAAAAATTCTTTAAATGTGATGCGCCGAGTTCAATGGCACTTTTGAAGCTAAGACGATGGCACAACGGCACAAGTTGCACGCCAAAAACTTGTACAATCTGATGAAAACCCGTTTGCTTGTTCTTTTGAATCATGTGAATACCGTTGTTAATCTAAAAACAATCTGGATGCACACTTGAAAGTTCACAGCGAGGAGCGAAGGTACAAAGTAAACTTTGGCCATTTCAATCCAAATAAAGAAGTAACGTCACAAACCACACCAAAACTGTTCATTCTTACCAGCGACCTTTCAAATGTACCGAGCCAAATGTGATTATGCAGCCAAGACTAAAGACGACTTAAAAAGACACGGTTTGATTCACGGTGGAGAGAAAAAGTATTCATGCTCATTTCCGGATCGTGATTATCAATCTGTTGCAAAATCCAAAGCGAAACGACATTATTTGTCCGTTCACGAGACGGAAAAAGGGTTCAAATGTAAACTGTGCAGTTTTGCAACCAAGACAAGCGAACGTTTAGGGGTCCACATGAGGACTAACACAAAGGAAACGCCTTACATTTGCAAGGAAACCGGATGTAAATATCGAGCGAAACAGTTGACTGACCTCAAGCGACACCAGAAACGACATCAGCCTAAAAGTGCCAACAACGAAGACAAAAACGCCGTATGATTTGTCCCAAGTTTCAAACTTTTACTTTTTCAGAGCCTGTACAATTAGATTATTTGCAAGACGAGACAAAACTTTGTTTTGATACTGCTTAAAATGTGAATGGCTTTGTTGTTTGTCTATACGGTTTTCACTCACATTGTAAATAAAACAATCCCTCATTTCCTAACATAAAACATAAAATTTATAAATATTTCCTAAAATGTAAACTTTTATGATAAAAAATTCATCAAAGTAAATAGAAATTGTAATAAAAAGAATGCAAGATTTTTAGCAGGTTCTTAAATGAAAAATGTTAAAAAAATTGGCAGTATGACAAATTGTCTTTATTCATGTCAAATAAAATTGCACGAAGCGGCACATTGAGAAGAAGGCAGTACAAAACATGAGAACTGAATTAGCATGGTTTAAAAACTCGAAGCTATTAGTTGAAAATCTCACACGATCATTTTGTTGAAATTCAACGCAGTTTGAAATATTCAGCATCGTAATCCTAATTAAATTGTAGAGATCAGTCTTGTAGCAGTTTGTCACTGTTTAATTCAATACCAATTATGTTGCAACTCGTTCTTCGACGGGAGTTTCTTGAACAAAGAACATTTCTTGCAGCAAAATTGCTTCGTTTTTGAACTCAACAAACTTGAATAGTCTTTCTGCTTTATACAAATAAGATGTTCTTTGTCAAATTTGTTAGAAGGCTGAAAACTGAAAACGCATAAGTCTAATTTTAGTTTTTTTCGTGAATCAAAGAATGGCTGTTCAAATCGCCCTTCCTCTTACTACTAAATTTGCATTACGGTTCAGAACATTTAAAAGGTCGATATTCTGGATTAAAATGCAAATTCTCTAAATGACAAATGAAGACTGTTCTTGTTTTTCCTCTGTATGGACAAATTTGTACACATTTGTACTGCCACCCGGCACTGTGCGTTTTCAAATGTTCATCAAGGTTTCCTTTCAACTTGCATCGATATCACGTATTCATGGAATAGGAATACATTTTAATTAGCACCTATGGCATAGCTGCTAATTAAAATGTATTCCTATTCCTATTTTAAAAGACAAACCAGAATAAAACAGAATCATGCAGCACGTTTTGCTTGGTTGAGAGTTATATTTTATGGACATGATTTTCCGCACAGGTAAGCCACAAACCTTCACTTTATGTTTTAACTCAACAGCCTTTGAAAAAATAAACGGGTTTGAGAATCAACAAACTTGGTTTTTTGAATCGCATTTCTTTTCAAAACTGTCATGCCATTTTCTTGCACACAAGAGTCTACATAAAACATCAATGTTTTGAAAATCAAACCAAGATGCATTAATTTGATCTTCTTTAAATGTTCAAGTATTTAGTTAAATAAATTTGCTTTTTATCCAATTTTCGTCGTTCAAAAGTTTCAGCTTTGATTTTGTGTAATAAAAAAAATCGAGGTTTCGTAGATTTTACTGCCCCGTTGTGTTACCATGCAGCTTGGTTTACAAAGTTTTAAATATGCGTTTGAAGTTTGTCGATCATTTACTTGAGTAACCGATCGAAATCTATAACAAATAGACATTTCACTAGAAACACAATGTCTATATTTATTAAATTCTTAAGCCTCTTTGTGGCCTTTTGCTTTTCAGAGAACTCGTAAATCCGTAATTCCTTTCTAATTTCAAGACAAATTCTGGCATTCTTATAATTTCTATTCTCTCTCTGTTTCTTTACACACAAAAACTATACACGATTTCCAGCTTTGAGCTCCCTTTTCATTACAATCCGAGTTTCCCTTCGCTCTGTTTCACAGGCGCGCGTAGCACAAGTTGGAAAACAAGAACCATATACTGTGACCAAGAGTTTTATTTTGTGTTGCTCCTAAAATATGAAGCAATTAACTGTCATAAAAACGCTATAAAACTTAGCATCTCCAATTTGTTTCAAAACCGTTGGTCTTCATTCTGTGTAAAACATGAAGGTCTACGATAAAGTAAATTCCAAAGCTCAAAATTCTGTCAAGCACAAATGCGCCCGCTGTCCGTACTCAACAAAGATTCTCGGGAATTACAAACGACATTTGGAAATTCACTGCCATGAAAAGCCCTTCAAATGCTCCGAGTGTCCGTTTAGAGCCAAACAAAAAGGTGGTGTCAAGGAGCATGTCCAAAGCGTCCACAGGCTTTGTTCTTCATCAACATCTGCTCGCCCTTTTCCCTGTTCACATCCTGGATGCGAATACGCTGCAAAGGACAAATACCAACTCAAAACACACTTCAAACTCCACTCTGATGAAAAATCTTTCTTTTGTTCTCATCCCAACTGCAATTATTCGACAAATCACAAAGCAAGTCTCATTCAACACACTCGAATTCACAGCGGAGACAAACCTTTCGTTTGTCAATTTCAATCCTGTTCTTACACCACGGCCAATTCAAGTGATCTTGTGAGTCACACGAGAATCCACACAAAAGAACGGCCTTACAAATGCCCTGAGCCAAATTGTGAATATACAGCAGCCCAACATTCAGTTCTTAAAAAACATGCTCTAACTCACGATCCACAAGAGGGCGAAGACCGCCCTTCATTCAAATGCCCAATTTGTGAATACAAGGGGAAAAGTAAAGCACATCTTTCCTCTCACACCAAAAGTCACACCCTTGAACGAATCTTCAAATGTGACGAGCCCAACTGCAATTTTGAAGCCAGGACAAAAGCACAGCTACAAAAACACAAAGTTGTGCATTCTGAGGAAAAACCTTTTGCTTGCTCCTTTGACTCTTGCAAATATCGTTGCAAAATCAAGGGGGATCTTTCAAAGCATTTGCAAATCCACAGCGAGGAACGAATTTACAAATGTGAACTTTGTCCATTCCGAGGAAAAACAAGACAAAATGTGAGAAGTCATTTAGACAATGTGCATTCTAACTCTCGACCTTTTAAATGTCCAGAGCCAAATTGCAATTATGCATCCAAAACAAAGGCCGGCCTAAACATTCATTTTTTGATTCACACGGGTGAGAAAAAATACTTTTGCCCTTTTCCAGATTGTGATTATCGTGCTATTTTGAAGTCTGTAGTAAAACGACATCAACTGAGGCACGAGACGGAGAAAAAGTTCAAATGCAGTGTATGTAACTATTCAACAAAGCTACTAGGAAATTTGACTAGACACATGAAAACTCACACAAAGGAACATTCATTTGCAAGGGAAACTGATGTGGACTCCGGGTGAAGCAAATCTAAAGCGACATCAAAAAATAAATCACAGTTAAATGTTCACACAAAGCAGCCAAAACAAAAATGCATAATTTCCTGAAATTACATTATTTTTCCTTCATTTGTTTTACAGAGCCTTTTTAAAGTTTTGGCGCACACTTTCCCTGCAAACAAGTCATTTCCATTGTTTCCTAAAGTGTAAATGGTAATGCTTAAAAATTCTTTTAAAATTTAATTTGAATAAAAGATTTGTATAAATTGTAAGTAACACGATGGACGATGAACAGCGTATTTGAAATGCATTGCATTTGGTTTCAAGTTAGTTTCGGAAAACCGTTTTCAAGATGAACCGCATTTTCTGGAAAAACAGGAGCAAACATGAAAATTTCTCTGTGACGGCACAAAAACATTAAAATTCTCCCGTTGAAGTGAAAATCTCATAACTTACGTTGTCAAGTTTGAAATATTTAACACCATATTTTTATCTTCACTGCAAAATTAGGCACCGCGCGTCTGCTTTGCTTTTACAGATTAACGGTTTCTCCAGAACCCACGCTCAAGGCGCTCAATTTTAGCTGCAAAATAATCTTTCATTTTTGACATGAACTTTTTGTTCTCATTTTTCGTTGCTCCTGTATAGCTACTAAGGTTGTATTGCTATAAATCACTGCCATGTATCTGTGACTCTAAATCTATGTCAACAACGTTGAAAAACTTGAATGGCGTCAAACTTTGTCATTGTTGGAACTTTGAATCTGTGTGTTTTTTTCAAGGTTTGGGTGTAATTTTTCATTTTTGTATACATCAAAAGACAAAATGTTTTGAAGTCCATTATGTTAACTTAATTCGCAATTTACGTACGTCAATTTTAATTTGTGCAGATACTCAACGTCAACAATGGGATTTATTTGCTGCTTTGTGAAATTTGTATTGGACCCATTTGTTCATTTCATTTAAAATCAAAGGTCAAGTTTTCATAAACTGTATTTTCAGCCTTCAGAACCCATGAAAGTGGTTGTAAAAGAATTCTTGGGCTCGTCCTCATCCTCTTTGTTTCATTTTCTGTTTCCGGGAAGCTGGTGAGACAACCTGAACTGAGATGCTGCCTTAAGGGCTCAAATTACTTTAAGCGGCGTTGAACTACATCAACTTTGTGCAGTTACTTTTGCAGTTGAATACACGCCCTTGATCTGTTTTTTCTTGATTCTTGTTTATTGCTGATTGATCAAAAATTAAATAGTTGCCACTTATGTGTTTGCGCATGATGCGTAATGCAGAAACTTGGCTGATTGATTCAGAATCAAAATTAAAACGAGCTCGATTCCCTGAACAATTTGCTACAGCGCATTGCAGTTTTGCCATTGTTCGCTTACAGAAATGTTCCAACGTTGGGAAAATTCTTCCAATTTAAAGTATAAGACTAGGAAGTGTTTAATGTTTTAGGAAACTTGAGTCTCATTTGTAACTCTTGTTCAAATTCTGACGCTTTGAAATTTCTCATTCAGGAAATTGACTACAAGTTTTAGA
>JAQGBI010001095.1:0-11300 GCA_034698325.1 Sminthurinus elegans
ACGGGACTGTTTTGAGCACTAGTGTTACAAATACTTACTATTATACATAATATTTAAATAAGAATAGCAGTGTAAGTGTAATATGTAAGTTGTCTATAGTCTCTATAATTTAATTATTTACGTAATATATGAAGCATCCTTTTTTGATACTATAGTACGTTTAATCAATGTAATTCTAGTCTTTTGAGTATTTTATTCCCTGTCTTTTTGGCTGTTTGAAAAGTTGTTCACTTAAGTAAGTACTCTATAATAGTGTCTGTTGTTTCAAAGATGAATAATGCATTTTTTTACAAGTTTTATAAGTCTAAATAAAGTATAAAAAAGTTGGTTCTCAAACAACTATTTTTAAAATAATAATTCACTAAAGTGGGAAAAGACTGAAAAATTATAAATTGATTAATTAAAATGTTTTGTATGTACTCAACATCTAATGGTTTCGAAAAAAATGTATGACCACAAAAAAAAATGTAAGCAATAGCAAAGAAACATGTCCGACGAAAATCCAAGACATTTTTTCCCCAGTCTTTGTATTTTTTCTAGATTTTTTTCAGTTTATTCATGATGAACAGTAATTATTTAAATTCAAATTTATTCATATAAAAGTGGTACTAAAATCATTCTGTATTTTATTTGAACATTTCCTGTGGTACAACTTTAAAAATGTTTGTCATCTGTCCTTTTATTCATTTTGGACGACGACACGACGATGAAATTACTAATCATAAGTAAGTGTACTGCATTACCTTAGCAACTGACATGCTTGACCATTGACAATGATAGACCATGCTAGACCAAGCCAATCTCAACAGGATCCGATAGAGGAAACTACGTTGCGATAATTACACTGTGACAATTGTCTGTGAACGCAAATATTGGGTAGATCCGGATCAATGGTTATAGAATCTCCGGTACATCCACGACCCTTGTAAAGACGAAAACAACTTTCCCATGAGTTGACAGAGCCTACTTTCTTGTCCAAATTCGGAGAGTGGTCAGAAAGGTTGGAACACTCCCCGGGACGACCGGACAGGATCACTTGTTGACCACTGTGGAACGCTGTTTCATGTAGAGTGGCTTTCCACCGACACCCTGATCTCGTCACATTATGCCTACAAGGAACAAAAGTGCTTTCAACGTTGTCATTGTACGTGAATTTGATGCCTCCTCTTGTGCGTGAACCATCAGAACGGAAGTATATGATGAAGGGTTCTCCATCAATCCCTGCATAAGAAACACTGGACCAATTTCCACTACCATGGAACCTATTTGATTCATACAGAATAGACAATTTCAATAATCATATAACCAGTAGAATCCATCTTTTTGTACCTTTTACTTTTATCATTGCATTTTGAATCCAACTAAAAAAAAGAAAGAAGGATGGATATATTTATACCTATATATATAAATGAATCGTGAAAAGTGACGAGTTACCTAAAATTAGATTTTGGTGCTGGATTGAATGAGAGCATCTCGAACCAGTCATAGTCTTTTTCCGTGTCCATAGATTTTGGATTTATTTGTACTCGTGAGTCAGGCTCGGATGGTTTGATAATGATGAATGTTCTCTCATTATCAGAGTATGTAGTGTTCGGGGGCAGTGGGTAGCGGAATTCTTTTTGACCGGACGCTGTAAGGAGGATTTGTTTCACAGGATTTTGTCTTCCACTTGTTCCGGTCCCTTTGAGTTTTAAGTGAAATCCCGAGTTGGAGGTCGAGGAATTGGTGCGAAAGTGGAGGGCAATAAATGGCTGAATAAAACTTAACGTGGCTCCTATCGTCTTTCTGTATCCAATAATAAATAATAAATATTACAACACGTATTAATTAGTACTTAATATTTTCCTATTACTTTTCATTTTTTAACCTACGAAAATTCAAGAACTTTTGTGGATTTTTGACTTACACTTTCAGATTGCGTGACTCGGATATGTTGAACTCGTGGAGTGCGGTGAGACTACTGGTTGATGAATCAAGTTGTGCTAGTTGATTATTGACAAGTGTGGCCTCCATCGTGTTACTATTCAAGTTTGAAATTACCCACACACAAATAGTCGTCTGACCTCGTCGAGAAGAGGGGACGCGGTAGATGAGTTCATGCTCTTGTTCAAAACTGATGAAACCACCACATTTTTCTATGGGTTTTAAATTTACAAGGTAAGTATTTTCATTACATGATAAATAATAGTGATGGAATAATGATTTAATGTATCTTTTTTACTATACATGTATATACGTAAGAACCTATAATTTTTTAGGTATTGTAATATTCCATATCATACTTACGCGTTGGAACTCCCAGTTTTCTTTTTTCAGAGAAAGCGAATTTGAATCCATCCTTCGTAGTCGAGCCATCTGAATGAAAATAGATAATAAAAGGTTCGCCTTCCTCGCCCTCGAGAATGTTGGAGGACCACGATTGTGTACCGTTGAATCTGTTACATTTTGACACACAAATAATAAATTATCAAAATTCAAAATGCTCTCCTCTTTCCAATTCCCAGTCCTAAATGATAAATCATGAATCATTTAATATTATAAGGGTTGTTTTGGGAGAAAATTACCTTAAAAATGTATGGGGTATAAGTTTCTTGCCCAAAACGTCGACCCAGTCATAATTTGATTCTGTATTTATGGATTTCATGTTCAATGTCATTTTTCCAAGAGGGTCTTCCGGTTTCACAATGATGAAGGTCCGCTCATTATCTGTGTAGTTTGAGGCGGATATTGGATATTTGAATTCTTGACTTGAACTTGTGCCATCAGTAGTTATCTCCAAGTATTTTACAGGCTTCGGAGTCCCACTTGCCCCCGTCTCTTTAAATGACATATGAAATCCCGAGTTTGAAGCAGATGAATTGGTAGCAAAATGTAGCACGATAAATGGGTGAATTTGAGTGTATTTCGTATTCTTGCTCTTTCTACAATAAAAAACATGAATTCATCTTCAGTCGGAAATCAAAAATTGTGGGGAAAAGCAAAAATAAAAGGATTCAAGAACCATAGGATTTCATCATTTGGTTTGAGATTTTATATTGTACGTACATGTGTATGTGGCTACCAGCATTTATTTTGAAATCTAAAAGAGCAAAAAGACTGCTGGTAGATGGGTCAAAGTCCGCTTGTGAATTACTGTGGACAGTCCATTCCATTGCAGTTTTCTGGGCAGTTGCAATCACCCACACACACACGGATTTCTGACCTCGAAGCTCTTCTGGTACTTTGTACAGGATCTCGTGCTCGTTCTCGAGACGAATGAACCCACCACAGGAAGCTATTTTTATAATTTAAACAGAGGAAAAATAATGGCATATTATGTGTACTTAACCATAGACTTTGATAAAAACGGAGAAGTGTTAGAATTATTATACTATAACTTATAGTAGAAAATATATTATTTTGTACATGTTTTTGTAGGCAGCTTTTCAGAATATTGTATTTTGAACCCTCCCCTCGTTTGGGATCCATCGGAATGAAAATAGAATAAAATTGGTTGGTTTTCTAATGCTTCCAATGTTTGTTCTGTCCAGTTACTGCGACCGTCAAACCTATTTTGAATTTCCCGAAAATTTTGATAAATAATAAAAAATGCTTCTTAAAAACAAAACTTAAAACAAAAAAAAAGTTGGAGTTTTTAAATAGCTTGTTATTTTAGATGTTATATGATAAAAAAAATTGAACTATTTTCAGTTTTTTAATTTTTTTTTGTGGGTCAAGTTTTACCGTATTAAAACAGTAGGTTTGATTTTATATGTGAGTATTTCCAGCCAGTCATATTTCTGTTCAGTGTCTACAAAGGTCAAGTTGATGCTCATTTTGGCCCTAGAATGTTGAGGTTTAAGGATGAAAAAGGTTCGTTCATCATCAGAGTAGGTTGAAGCTCCAGAGACGGAGGATGGATATGAAAATTCTTGAATTCCCCCTACATTTGGCAATGGGATTAATTTTACATTCAGTCTACCCGTGATGTCACTTGAGGTTATGGTGTCCTTGAGTTTCAAATGAAATCCAACATTCGGAGCTGAGGAATTGGTTATGTAATACAGAGTCATAAAGGGACCAGCTATTGTGTATCTTGTTCCTACTGTATCACTGTTCATAAAAAAAACAAAAGGAATAAAAAGCAGATACACATTATCAATTATATAGATAAACATTTTCAAGTGATTTTCAGCTAGTATTATTTACTTTTTGCTATTCACTTTTGTTGTATCAGGTATCAAATATTTGTAATTTGTAAAGTACAATTTTATGTACATACATATGATATGCTCAGTGCTTACAAATGAAGTATAATAATATATTACACTTACATAGTTGTGAACATACTGTTGTTCACTTTAAAACTGTGCTGGGCAAAAATGACATCGGAACTTTGATGAAATTGAGCAGAGGGATTTCTCATTGTTGTCACTTCAATTGAGGCATTTGCATCTTTCCGCCCAGTTGAAACTATCCACAAACAGACGGAATCAAGTTGACGTTGTCGCTTTTCTGATGGAACTTTGTAAACTATTTCCTGCTCTCCATCAAGCTTGATGAATCCACCACAAGGAACTAAAATCAAATCACAATAATACATAGTACATTTGGTATTATTATTATATTATCCATGATGATTCATATGCGTTTAGTTTCAATTTTCAATGTTTAAAATTAGAAATAATTAGGTACTTATAATATTATGAATAAAACTTAGTCTGAAATTGCAGTATAGCATTTATTTTTACTTGTTTTTATTGGCTTTGGTGTTGGTGGTCTAGTTGTTGTCGTTGATCTAGTTGTTGTCGTTGGTGGTCTAGTTGTTGTCGTTGGTGGTCTAGTTGTTGTCGTTGATCTAGTTGTTGTTCGTGGTGACGGAGTGGTACTGGTCATGTTAGAGCAGTTCATCTCATCCGACCCATCCCTACAGTCCCGGTCACCATCACATTTCCATTCCTTGTTATAACACTGATCTCCAGTTAAACATGGCAAACGATCTTCTGGACAGGGTTTATTTTCTCGATTCTCTTGAATCCAGTCATAAAAATGACTTATCTCCGTATAACCTCCTGGAACGGCATTACGACCACAACCTCCCCCAAAAGAAGTGATGCCCACCAACAAATTCCCAGGAACTCCACCCACCTCATAATTAGGAATGACGAGCGGCCCCCCTGAATCTCCGCTGCATGTCTTCACGTCTGGATTCAGGGCACAAATAATACCGAATTTCGCTATATGGTGGTCTTTTAAGAACTTTCGACAAGTTGTTGGTGGGAGGATTGAGAGATTGCCCTTTTGAAGTTTGTTGGAAGGTTGACCTCGAGGTGCATTTGACGTTTTACCCCATCCACTTGCCAGTGCAGTCACACCTGGAATTTTAACAAGAAAAACTATTTTTTCCCTTGTGGATAGATAGTGGGTAGTGACCCTGCCAAAGTAGTGTCACTTGGTAACATATTATATTATTATGACGATTTGCGGTTAATGGTGAATATTCTATGGAAAATGGAATATAGAATGTACTTTGTATGCTTACCTGCAAAATGTACCTTGCGAAAGGGGGACAACCAAACACTATCAACTCGGCCATTCAACCGAAATCTGTCAACGTGTATAATGGCAATATCATTTCCAGTTCTGAAACCCTCTTCCCCATTGACCTTGTAACGTGGATGAATGATGAGACGACTTATGGACAAAAGTTGTTCTGTGCCCTCGTTTGTGTCCAAATGCAAGTCTCCCGCAACAATTTGGTAATGCGTCGTATTAATTGTGCTGTCAAAACAGTGGGCCGCGGTAATGGCGGTGGTGTTGTCCAAAATAACGGCTCCACAATGATGTCGCCATTTATCACCATCTCTGATCATTAGGCTCAGTTGATAGGGAATCGGATCATCCTTTTTCACATCAGTTGTGCCAATTCCAAACATTGTTGGCACTGTGTACATTGATATTCCAAATTTCAATAAACAAAAGTTACTTGAGCAATTCTTAAAATTAAAAATACAATATGTACAAAAGACAAAACTGTAAAGAACAAAAAAAGAAAGAAATACTCAAATATTCTACCTAGGCGATTATCTGTCCCATCATAGTCAGTATTATTCCATTCAGTTTGTTCGGGAGAGCCCGGTACTTCAGTATCATAATTATCATATTCTACAGTGTCACTCGGTGTAGTTTGTACTTGAGAGTCCAGTGTTACAGAATCATCGGTCTTCGGATTTTCTTCTTCTTCCCTATAGTCATCCCAGGGAAATTCCCCACTCTTATCAAATGCAGTGCTTGTTAGATCTACGTCCCTCTTATTCAACTTGTCTATAGTGTTGGAAGTTAAAACCAAATTTCAAATATTTTAAAATGCACTTACGACCAATTAAAACAATCAACTCTCAATATTTGTTTTTTTTTAAATATTATACGTATCACGTGACACGTATTATTATTATACTAAAATATGTGTACATAGAAGCTCTCGGCCCAATAGGTCGCTCAGAAACGGGGATCAGCAGACCGTTTTTTAATGGCGATATTCGGATTCGGCATAACTGATTTAGTCATAACTATTTTACATGCAATTCTTAGAAACCACCCCTTGTGGGTGGGGAGGCTTTTTACATAGGAAAATGAGCAAAATTGACCAAGTCCCTACAACATTTTTTGGTGACACTATTCAATTGAGTTTTTTCAACGGATTCTGAAAGATGAGAGCCTTCTTCTCGGGATTTTGTCCAATTTTTTTTGAAAAAGTTCAAAAAACACGCCTCCCAAGCGGGTTTGAAAAAATCGTCTCTGGGGAAAACCCGCCAACTTTGGACCTCTGTAGCGGCGGGATTTACATTTTAATGAATAAAACTAATCCTATCATACGTAAAAAGCGATTATGAGTTGATTGAGTCTGAACTCCTAAAAAATCAAATTTTCAAAAGCATGTTTTTGTACAAATCTGAGGTTAAGTGTTGTTGTTAAACATGGTTTTGAAAATTTGATTTTTTAGGGGTTAGGAGTAGTTAAATCGAAAAGGCAAGGATACCAATCGACTCAGAATCGCTTTTTACGTATGACAGGATCGATTTTATTCATTAAAATCCAAATTCCGCCGCTACACAGGCGTCCAAAGTTGGCAGTTTTCTTCAGAAACGGTTTTTTCAAACCCGCTTGGGAGGCGTGTTTTTGTGAATTTTTCAAAAAAATTGGACAAAATCCCGAGAAGAAGGCTCTCATCTTTCAGAATCCGTTGAAAAAACTCAATTGAATAGTGTCACCAAAAAATGTTGTAGGGACTTGGTCAATTTTGCTCATTTTCCTATGTAAAAAGCCTCCCCACCCACAAGGGGTAGGTTTCTAAGAATTGCATGTAAAATATTTATGACTAAATCAATTATGCCGAATCCGAATATCAACATTAAAAAACGATCTGCTGATCCCCGTTTCTGAGCGACCTATTGGGCTGAGAGCGTCTGATATATACTTTTTTACTATTATTTTCTGTTGTGTTATTTTATTTTATGAGGTAAAAAACCAAGTGATAAATTTGTTGTGATAAAAACTTGAATGTTTAAACTTACGTGGTTTTTTGGCTTTTGCAGAGGCGGACTCAATCCATGTCAAATGATGTGTGATGTTGGTGTAGATTTTTGCATTTTCTCCCTCTTCCTCAGTTTCAAGTGACAAGGCGAGAATTCCACAGAGGAATTGTCCATGATCTGCATCTGAGCAAATCAAACTACTTCCTGCAAGTGGGGCTGAACAAGTCAACTCGGATTTTTCATCATGACTCGTCAGAAGGCACAACTTATCACTTTGAAAAGTGGAAGATGGACATTGAAATGGATCAGCGAGCTTTAGATAAGAAAGTTTTGAATCCTCTAGACATGGATAGCCCATAAAATCTAATACAACAAGGAAAATAATAAGCAAAGAAAAACATAAATAATAATTATAATGAAGTTTTATGAAAATATTACTCACAAAAGTTAAAAGTCAGTCGTATTTTTCAGCTAACAGTGGAGAATAATAATTAATAGAATCCTTGTTATTTTTTAGAAAGTTTTAATTTGACTTGCTTACCTTGAGAAATTAAGCCCTTTTCATTCATCATGCTAAATATTGGCATACTTTTCACCATTGAATTTAGATCAAGCTCTTCATTGAGAACAAGAATGGCAATATCATTTTTTGAGCTGTTTTTGTTGTAACTGGGATGAAAAATAATTTGACCAATACTTCTGATTTGTTCTTCCTCCAATTGTACGCGGTTGTCTCCTCTTGCTCCAAATCTCCTATTTTTCATGGTCATCATGGTGAGGCTAGCCTGGATTTTTCCATAGAGGCAACTGGCCAAAGTGAGGATGAGGTATGATGAGATGATGGTACCGACACAGGGGAGGTTCCTTCCGGATTCATCAAAGAGAGAGACCTGGTGGCCTCGCAAAGAAGAGGTCAAATCCGTTGAAAACTCTGAACATTTTCAAAATAAATAAATTATTGCTCCTTCCATTCCCTCTCTTTCTGTCTTTTGTTTGTTGTGCATTAAAATATGAATTTTTAACATAAAAAATTGTATTTGTATTTTATTACCTGAACTTGTATCTTGGGCCATGGAAGCGGACTTGAGAATTCCATCCATGATCCACAAGGATGCAAAAGTCTCATTCATTTTGCAACAATGATTTAAAATCAAATAGAAATTCAATCAAAATTCCTCTAGTTATTTACTACTCTAGTACTTTCTTCTTCTTCTTTTTTTAAAATACTATTCAACTTTTGTCTTTTCTTTTATTTGTTTTATAAATACTGGAGACAGTTGTTATTGGAATCAGAACCATTAAAATGGTTCTTAGAGAGAAATGTCAGTGGACTGAGTGAGTTGGAGAAAGCACTCGAATAAAAATGAAAGGAGGAAAAAATAAGAACGAGTTGGAGTCATAATTATTCAAGTACTAGAAATTATAAGAAGAAGAAACCAATAATTATCAAGTGTGCTCAATATACTTGAAAATTATTGCCAATACTATGTACTAGGTACTAGGCACACGGCAATACAAAATCACTTGGTAGTTACATATCAAATTACTAGTAATTTTACACAGTACTGAATAAAGCTACAAATATCATCATGATTCTAATTATAATTTTTTTTGCTTCAAGGGCGGATTTTTCTTTGGACATGAAAAAATAAAAAAGTATAATATATTATGCATGTGTACTCTGATTTGATTCATTGGCTATCGGCTTCACGTCTGTAAATTGTACACTGTACACTCGACGACCATGATAGCTTTGATAATTAGCGATTTACTAGAAAATTCTGTTCATTCGTTGCTATTTTTTTGTCATTTATCATGTCCATATGTTGTCACCAACCATTCTCAATTATCAGAGTCAAAACGTCCAAAGAATTACTAAGAAATACAAGATAAATAGTATCATAATCATGATCATTTTTTTGTCAAAACAGACTCGTTCCTGGAATTTCTCTGAGAATGTGTAAACTGTACACACAACATTCATTTATTTATTGGTAAAATGAGTCTTCTTGACATTCAGTATGATGTATGATAGTTTTGCTCGTTGCTTGGTCTCTCTCCCTCTCTAAACTCTAAAATCTTGAATCTGTGATCTATCTGCTAGTTCTAATACTTATGATATGACGTGATGCTCCTTTTTGCCTCTGTAATATTTAGAGGTACTTTAGATTTTAGATATAAAGTACTATTACACACATGATGTGAGACATACGAAACTCTTTAAGTATCTAATATTCAATCCACGAGTTTTGTTACACACGCCAGTATTCCAGTCCTGATATGATTCATGATTCATGCATCTCTTATCGACCGTGTACAGTGTACACTGTACAGTGTAAGTATATTGCAAAATGAACATCTTTGTAATTCTAATTCTCAGTTAAAAATTGTGTCTCAACCTTTTCCCCTCTTGTCCTTCCTTTTCCTAGTGAAAGACTTGTTTTTCATTTACCAGTAAAATATCATGATACAACAAAGAGGATCCAGATCCCATGACTAAATTTTCTGATTGACGTTCATCATTCATCGTTTATTTATTACCATTTACAATTTCTCAGTAACCAGTAACCACGTCCTCCTCTTTCATAGATAAAACTCTCTCAAGTTGACTCTTTCGTATTTCATATTCCCATTTTTACTTTTTAATATACTTGATTCCCAAATTTTTGAATCATTTCAAGTTACAAGTAAACAAACAACTCTTTTTTTGTGCCGCACTGAAATTCCAACTTTCAACTTTGTCTTTGATACAGTCAACTGAGTAGCCATTCTCGCAGCTTTTAATTTTGTGTTTCAGAACACAAGAAAAATTCAACAGTATGATTCAATTTGACAAAATAATGAAATTTTGTACAGTACTCTTGTGCTGTTTTGTTCTTGTGTCGATCCAAAATGTAGCAGCTAATACGAGAAGAGCATCCGGAAGTTCCCGTTCAAGTCCACAAAGTTCACCTGGCCAGTCCAATTTGGTCAACAGTAATCAGTTTGAAGCGGACTTGTATAAGGTAGATAAATTTTAAATAAAAAAATGTATTGTATGCAATTCACTTCTCTGCATTTGTGTTTAAATTTTAGATGACAAACTCTACATTTTAGATGCCTCTATCAATAAAAATATTAACTATAGTTGTCAGTTATTCATAAAATTGGGTTTTGTTTCCTCTTTGTTTTTGTTCAAAGGCGGTGAAAACAGAGCAGACAGGTAACTTTGTCCTCTCACCTTTGAGTCTCAAGAATGCTTTAGCAACGGTGAGTGTTGGGGCTGCGGGTGAAACAGCCAGGGAAATCCGTGGGTCTCTAGGATTTCCCGAGAATATAACCATTTTGACACAGCAGCAGTCTGAACTCATCAATTCTTTAAAGGTATCAATCATACGAAATTCATGACACATAATGAATACAAAGTGGTGCAAAAAAATATTATTAGATTTAGTCTAATGTCTATCTAGTTTTAAGTAGGAAAGAGATGGCTAGATATAAATGGAAAGAGATATGAGTTCTATCTATGTTCAAACTAATGAACGCAGTGTGGAAAATACTAGGTATGCACCTACATGAAATAGTCAAGGTAAGAGACAAGTATGCAAGTAAAGGAGTGCTAAGGACTTTGGTTGTAAGTTGTAAATAGTTGGAACTGGAGAGTTTATTTGGACAATTGGGATTGTATTAGACAGTTAAATCAGAGTGAGAGCACACGATCAAGTGTACTCAATACAGAAAAGTAGAGAGAATTTATACTGGATTTGTAGCGAAGACGGACGTCTAAGCGTCAGCATAATTAGAAGT
>JAQGBI010001096.1:0-11297 GCA_034698325.1 Sminthurinus elegans
CTACTCGATATTTTGGTTAAAAGTCTTTATCTCTCCGTATAATTTTTTTCGATTTTGCTTTTCCCATTTCCGCTAGTATTTCAGATAACATCAATAATTAAATTTTGTTATCGAGAAATATAATTTTAACGTCTCCGTCATTGTCAGATTTTTTATACATTACCGGTTTACTAGTTGTCTGTGTATTTGTGATTAAAAGGCTATCGTATTCTGTGTTTAAAAATTTCGGATTTCAAACTGGCACTGCAGTAGTACAATATAATATTATGTACTTACTACTTACTGTATATGTATTAATAGGCTTCGTATAAACATACTTATATACTGACAATAATTATTGACAGATTTTCCTAGTCTATATTTTATATTTCTTGTTAATTTAATTACAAGAGTTTTTCTACTACCCGGAGAGGTGCATGTTGATTAGTGTGTATCGTACATAGTACATACATGAGTATACTATGCACTGTGCACAATGTAATACAATACATGCTTGCATAGCACTGGAACATCTTTTGAAGTAAATAAATGATTAGTTGCGTATTTTCCTCTGCAACGAATAAAATACTACGCACTTTTTTTATTTATATCACTTCTTATATATGTTTCTTTAGCTTTTCTCTCTAACAGTTGTCATCAATATATTGCTCATTATCATTTAAGATTTAAGTTGTACTGAACCTTGACTGGAACACTAAATACATGTGTATAATATGTATACAGTATACAGTTAGCTGATACATAAAAATTGAGGAAAAGCAAGGAAAGGAATTTTTAGGAAGAAAGACTTTTAATCTGTAATCCATTTCTCTAATCTGCATTTCTGTCACATAAAGAGATAAAAAGAAGAGACATAATATATACACATAATTTGAACTCTAAAAAAGGGTCGTGTATTGACTTGTTATCCATAAAAAGGAGGATTATCTTTTTATTTCATATTATTATTCTCTGTACTGAGGAATATTTAAAGAAGAACTAAAAGAAATTATACATTCATTTTCTTATCAATGGCTGCTACTTTAACAACTTCATATAGTGCTGGAGCACCGTGGTAAATACAATACTAATAACAATAATCATAAATAAAATACTAATTCCTTAATGTTTCATCTTGAAAGCTTGTGTACATAGTTTGTCTTTTTTACGATACGCCTCTAATTTCCTTTGTGTGTGTGTGTGTGTGTGTATAAGCATGCAGTACTTGACATGTATTTTAAACTGAATTACTCTCAAATTCAAATTAGTTAAATATTTCATTTGGTTTTTGCCACTCAAGCTTGACAGTTTTTGTTGAGTGATTTTGTTCTTCGTTTCAAGTTTTTACAACGTAGGAATCGTCAATTTCAGCTCACACCCAGAAAAGACGTATATAATTTGTATCACAGTTTCAAGTTTACTTTTGTGTGTATTCTGTGTTCCCAGGGCTTTGTAGCTCACACAGTGAAAGTTAGTTTTGGTAGTTTCTAAATTATGAATCCTACTAATGTACCGAATTTTATTTTATTTTAATCAAATTGATTACGATTACGATACTATATACCTTATAGTTTGTAGTTGATTCTAATATCTACCTCATTTCACACTGTAGATTGTAGATATTATAAATACTATAGATTTGTAAAGTCTTGTGTTCGTGGTTTGTGGTATATTTCTGAATTGAATTGATTCCTGTAGCTGTAAGCCGCAGGTTGGACTGTTTCCCTGTGCATAACATACTAAATTTATATTATATTGAACTGATTATAGTGTAGTGTGTAGCATAACTTTGTGTATTTGGTTTCCTAAAATAATAAAAATATGCACACAGATGAAAAAAATATATTACTTTTCATCATTGTCTTAGGTGCAATCCCTCAGAAAGTATGGACGAGGTGGAGTTAAAGAACATCCAACTTTCCTTCCCAACTACCAGAACCTTGTGCAGAGGTGACAGTATTGCGATGGAAGAAAGAGTTGACACAAATTACGGTTCAGTTCTTGTAGCCATTCAAGGTATATTACTCAGTTCTATAAATGTAAATTCTCTACATTACGCATTATTTTTAAAACTGCAAAAATTCTTAAAGATAAAGTACAGTATAATGTACAATGTATATAATATTTTGTATGTGTATAGTGTAAACTGAATTTTTTATTAATTTTTTCAATTTTTTCAAATTATTTGTGTATAGTTGATGTACATAGTAGTATCAGAAGTGTACTGAAGTTAAAATCAAAAACAATAATGCGTTTAAGAATATGTTAAAATACGATTTACAAAATATCCATCTTTTTATTTGTAAAGGTGACCGATCTAAACCCGGAATTTTGACATACCATGACCTTGGACTTAATTGTAAGTAACATGTGTATTTATACTTCCGTTATTACGTTATAATATGTAGTAGGCTTATTTTCAAACCCAACCTGTCTGTGTGTTATTGTTTATTGTTAAGGGTATTGATCTGTATGTAACACCGTTTTATTTTTACAGACGTGTCAAACTTCCAAGCCTTTTTTAACTTTGTTGATATGAGGCTTCTTCTGCAAAATTTTTGCATTTACCATGTTAATGCTCCAGGACAGGAAGAAAATGCTCCAAGTCTTCCAGAAACTTATGTTTACCCTACCATGGATGAGTTGGCAGAGCAGGTAAGCACTGTGTTTTTTAATATTTGATCGAGAAATGGATTTATTTAATACTTTTTTCTTTGACTTTATTATTTATTCCATTGAAAATCTTGAATTTTTTTTAGCTTTTGGATGTACTCATTCATTTTGGTTTAAAACGAGTCGTTGGGTTTGGTGTTGGAGCGGGTGCCAATATTTTGTGCAGATTGGGATTGAATCATCCAGAAAAGGTAGATTAAAAGTACTTGATGAATTAAATACAACATCAGCAGTTAAATATTCTGTCATATATGAATATTTTCATTGTGTATATCAATTTAATTAACATAATATAATTCTTAGTTCTGGTGTGTTAAAAAAAACAGAAACTATGTATGTTTTATGTTTTCAATATTTGTACATATTCGCAGATAGATGCTCTTTGTGTCATTAACTGTGTCTCCACCCAAGCTGGTTGGATAGAATGGGGATATCAAAAAATGAATGCCCGAAATCTGAAATCCAAGGGGATGACACAAGGCGTATTAGATTATTTGATGTGGCATCATTTTGGCCGGGTTTGTGGACTTTATAAATTATATAATTATTAATTATTATAACAATACCTACCTATATATATATATAGGGAGCGTGTATTTATACACGCTTTTTTTATAAGCACTTTTAGACTTTTTCTTATTGCTCCCTGTAGTTTGTATCAAATTAAAAAAAATTCACATATATTTTGACAAGGAAGAGAGACTAATAAAATAAATCTTACGTGTATTAATATAATTATAGGTTAATGATGACAGAAATCATGACTTGGTACATGTATATCAGCAATATTTTGAAAAGAACGTAAGTTTGTTAATAATAAATGACTGAGACTGAATTCTCAAGTGATAGATTCAACTTTGTATTTGAAAAGATACAATAATATTTTGTTGCTATGTACAATAATAATGAATTTTAAAATGCAGGTGAATCCAATCAACTTGGGATTATTTGTCGATTCCTACATTAAAAGGACGGATCTGGGTATTGTCAGAGAGTTGGATCCTATTCGCCGTAAAGAGGCTCGAACATTAAAAATGCCAGTTTTAAACATTTGTGGTGCCTTGTCTCCACATGTTGATGATACCGTAACTTTTAATGGAAGATTAGATCCGGTAAATTCCACATGGATGAAGGTAATGTAACATTTCAGAACTACATTGTATTTTCTATTTTTAAGCGTGCACTTTTTTGGTCACTCGTACATATTATGTAAAAGTAAATGGATTTTAAACGTACATGACAAAATTGGCCATGTCCAAACCTATGTATGCATATTTTATTGATATTGACAAATAATATATGATACATTTTCTATTTTTGAAACCAGATTCAAGATTGTGGAATGGTAATGGAAGAACAACCAGCAAAACTCAGTGAAGCTTTCCGATTATTCCTGCAAGGCCAAGGATACGGTAATTAGAATAAACACAATATTATAAATATAAAAAATATTTTTATAAAAAGGTTTCATTTCCATCTGTTTCCTGATGTATCTAATTTATACATCTTAATATATCATTTTATGTTCATTTCAAGTTAGTACAAAATTTATATATTATGTTTCTTGAGTCGGTCTTTCATTTCTAGCTAATTTTTTCTCTTCTTTGTAAAAATTTTGTGCATCATAAAATAAGTATATATATATATATATACTAAAGGTTATCTTCCCAATGCATAAAACATTTTAATGCACTGGGAAGATAAATCATTGATTATACACAAAGTAAATAGTAAATTATCTTTTAGTATACAGTCTTTATATAACTGTCTTTAACGCAATTGCAAAATCAGTAACGAGTAATTGGCAAATAATACTGTGATTCTCCTATGTATAAGACTGATATTATTTTTTCGTCATCCTTTAATTTTCATTTAAAAAATTCTATCACATAGTTGATGAATAAAATATAAAATATTATTATTGTATTATTGTAGTTCAGTAGTTGCAAACGTTTTGTGATTAGATTCTTTTTGTATTATATCATTTAAATTTGGATATTTGATTGAATTGATTGATCTCGTCTGGTGATTTTTTGTCTGGTGAGGTCATGAAGCTGGTTAAGGAGTGAAGGACTCTAAACCCACTTGTCTGATGAAGTTGTTTGATTTTTTTTTATTTTTATTTTTTTTTCTATTCTCTTTGCGCTCCTCTCTCTCGCTCTCTCTCTGTCTCTGAAGCTCTGAAGCTGTTTAGGAAGAACTCGCTACCTGAAGGTAATAAAGGCTTCTGAAAGGATTGTGGATGGAATGCTCTGAGAGATAAAGCCATTTTGCATTCATTTTGTTGTAAGTGTTTAGCATCACTGTCCCAAAAAAAAAGCTACGTTTTTCCATGTTTCTTTGTTTTTTTAAAGACGATGAATACGAAACGAGAAAACCTTCAAACAAAGAAATACGCATAAATATAATATAAAATACACACAAATAAGACAATATTAAAAATACAAAAGATACATTTTAGATTACATTCTGTACATAGTAAAATATTTCATAACCCTTTTTTTCATGGCTTTCCCAACTATATATCACTATGTTTTTTGTTTATGATCAAATATATAAAATATTATATACATTATATTATATAAAAAATACAGTCTGAATCTGTAACAGTCAATATTGTGTACATTTACTTATATAAATAATATAACATTATATCGATGAATAAAAAACGTTCTTACCATAAAATTCAATATTTCAATATATATATATTCAATTAAGTTTTGTTGTTTTCCTGCATAAAATTTTCAAATAAGAAAAAAGAGAACAGGTTCAGATTGATTCTTTTTTAAACCCAAAAGAGTGTCCCAACAAATTATTATCTTGTCTTATATTATATATAAATATATACATATATACACTTCAACTAAAAAATTGAGCTTGGAAATTTACTAACAAATATAATGCAAGATGGATATTTTACAGAATTTGTATGTATGTGCGTGTGTGCGAGAGTTTCTGTGTATGAGAAAATGGGGGGGGTTGATGAAGGGAGTCGACTAATTTTATATTTTATAATAAAGAATGGCCTTTTTTGGCAGTATGTATATATAGTAGAGGTAGTATAAATACTCTCTGGAGGCTATATTATTATATTATATTTAGACTTTTCTTGATGTGTATGAATTAATATTATCAGTGTATGTGTGTGGTGGCAGTTTATATTTGAGCATACTATATTTTATCATATACATGTGCGTGTATGTTTTTTAGTGCATACATGTTAAGTGTTATTCTTTATGTATCTCGTAAATAAATTCAGCATTCCACAAAAAAAAATCCTTCTGGGTTGAGCGATATACCTTTCACTATGTGTTCAAAGGCATGCCAGAAGAAAAAGTTTTGTTGTTGACTGTAAATATGAAAACGCTCTTGTATTCCTCCTTTTTGCTAATCTACTCAAGATTACTATATATATTATATAATATAAAAACTTTCCAAATCGTTTATTATGCCTCTGCTTTGAAAATTTGTAACTTTTATTATAATAAAGAAGGCAGCTCGTAGTTCTGCGTTTGCTTCTATATGTGATTTGTGTATATGTAAGTACATGCAAAATAATATTTTTATCAGCGCAAAATCAAACAATAAACCCTTTAAAGTTCAATGCTTATTATACGCGTCCTTTTCTGCTCCCAAGTAAATCATTTTACTATACCATAGTATTATACCATGGTAAAGAAAGTGAAATCATGTTGTTTTTTTTTCTTTGCATGCAAGTAATGATTCCGAAAGTGGGTTAAAATATTGCTTCACTTCTTTTATGTTATGTACATTAATGTATGGGGCGTATGAACGATGGACGATATATGCGTTGTATGTTTGGGGAATGAGCGTTGATGTTTTTTAAATCTATTTAAGCCATAAAATCATTTTTAAATTGATTTGAATATTATACAAACTTATAGTTCCGTGCCTTTCAAAGAAAAAAGTCGCATTGCATCGAAAAATTTCTGGTGAGAGATAAAATATATACATCTCATTCTTGTGAAAATGATTTAATATTCATAATACAGTTATTATGATGTGAAAATTGTATGCCATATAATAATGACGGTTTTTCGAAAATATTATTTTTAAACTACCAGTTGACTCTGGAGCTGGATCATCTGCTGGAAGTTCAGTTAGTCTCGGTCAAAGTCAAGACGGCCAGCTTAATGCTAGATCTGGAAGTGAAAGTAGTGGAGTTGCAACACCAAAAGCAAGCGTAGGTGAACAAAGTAGTCTCATCAACTTGAATAGCCAGGATGGCATTACAAAGCTAGCAGCAGGAAATCTTGAAGTTCATATAACCGAAAATCCAATTTCTGATGGTCCAGCCACCGTTGACCCCGCGTGTTAAATGTTTTCCTACTTGAAAGTTAGAGCTGTAATGCACATATTATGTTCATTCAAAAAAAATTTGACATGATTTTTGCTCTCCAAAGAAAGTATACAGTCGTATAAGTAAAATATATGATTTACAAATTTCTTGATCTAGTGTTTGAAATTTCCAATTTTTAAAATTTAAAATAATTGTATACAATATACAATGTAGAATGTTATATTATTATGTATAGAAATCTAAAATATTTTATAAAAATGATTATTTTGTATTACAAGTTCAATGCTACTATAAAGTATTATTTTATTTATTGACCCTGTGGATACTTTTCATCTTCGAAGAGATGACGATAAAATGAATGCATTATATATACATAAGTAAAACACATATTGTATATTAAATATAAAAACGTTTTATACACATTTGAGGTATTTATTCTAAAACCTCCAAACATACAAAAAGAAAGAAAACGATCCAACTTTTTTAGCAATATTTTGACTGTTGGTTGGTCTTTTGTAAATATAAATTAATAGTGTACACAATACACATTCTATAATCTATAATACATGCTTACTTACATATTTATTAGTCTCTCAAACGTTTGTAGTCAATATGTAATGTATTCTAAACTACGACAATTTTTTTTTAGTAAACATATAGCTATAAATATATACAGATATACAAAATAAGAAAACGTAAAAACTAATTAGACATAATATTATATGGACAGTCGTTATGATTAGTTTTAAAGGTGCAAGTAATATAATGCTTTTTTTTACAACACAAGTCTGATTCATGTCTATAATATAAAATAAGGGAAGAGTACAAAAAAAACTCTCTCCATGAAAAGAAACTTACGAAAATTAGAAAAGGAAAATAATGTAAGTATCTATTTTTACGTAGTGAGCTTGTCGTAGTGAACAATCTACGTAAGCATATATATATTATATTATTGTCTTTAGCATTTAATCTGTTTTGTGTTAACATCGGAATAATACAGTTTTTCCATTTTTCATTACAGTCATCCACTAGGTCCACAGTATAACATACGATAACACATGAGTAAGAAAAAAACATCTAGTACTTGTTATAAACAGTTTTTTTAGAGAATCGCAAATTTGTAGTAAAATGGTGTGTATGAGGCATTTACATAATATAATTAATAATATATATAGTATTTAGGAAAAAAGGCAAGTCAAGTACAGCGCATAACTAAAATGAATAATGAATATACAATCACCGAAACAATTTTAGAAAAACAGAAAAAATTTCGTTTTTATTCTACGACTATATTTTCAATTTGCACTATATTATATGTTTTTGTGTTTATATTATGATAAATTATATATTATATGTATGTTATTCCAATCTACTATCTAATATTAATATATTATTGCATGCGTATACAATGTACTCTTAAGTACTCATGGTTTTTTGTCCACCATTTATGTAACGCGTTTAAATTGTATGTAACTGATTATTCTGCAGTACGCAATATTTATATGACACATGTGACATAATATGAGATGTACGCATATAGTAGTTTTTCTAACATTGTTTAACTAAAGCAGAAATAGATATTTATATACATGCAACTAAATAATAACAAAAGTATATACATTGTATGGTGCCTTTTGAACTACCATTGTAATAATAATGAGGCTTTATAGCACCAACAATGAATTAAAAACTAAAACATATATATTTCATAACAAAAAAGGGAAATGGGAAATCAACATTATTGTTTTGTAATGTGTGTGCAAAATACAAAACTTTTAGCAAGAAAAAATGTACAATCTAAAGTCTAGACATTGTTAAACATAACGAAGGTTTACCATACAGTATAAAACTACAAAACTTAATTTGATGTGAAAAATGTAACGTAATTTTTTCATTGTATAAACGCATATGTGAGGAAATCACTTGCAACTTATACTCTAGATTCTAGATACTAGAAAATTTAGAGAGTTTTAAAAAATAACGACAAGAATGTTATTAGTGCACATTTTTATAGTACACATTACACATACCTAATACATTATATAAGTGCATGATTCAAAATCATACGCTCTACAAGAAAGATTCTAGCATCTACTAGCACTATATATTATGCGTTTCAGAAGAATGAAAAAGATATGATACTATATAATATTCAATATTTTAGAGAACATAATATATAACACATAGAAATAGGGTATAAAAGATATTCAAGTCATGAACGTAAAATTATTCAATTAGGTAGTTAAATATTTGTAGAACAGTGTGTTATAGTTTATAATCAAATACCAAAATAATATGTACGCTTTCGCTTTTCATATGAACTCTGTATACTTTATAAATGTAAGTACTTATACTTGTAACAATGAAATGATTAAAGATTACATAACGTACTAAAATAATAATTAACTATAGATGATTTGTATTATGATTTATGATGTCCCTTTATTGAAATGTCATGCTCTGTGTCATTTTGGAGTAAATAATATATAGTATATATTATATACATTATGTAGACAAAGAGACGTGAGTATTACTCATACTTGGTGTAGCACGTAAATGCATGTATACATATACTTACAACATAACTTTCACAACCACAAAAAAGCCAAAAAATGGTAAAACTTTTGGAGCTGGCATTTCAGAGAAAATCTTTAAACCAGAATTAAATTCATAATGTTTCATGTCTACCCATGTCTATTTTCACGTCAAATACAAACTGTCTATGCATAGTACATAAAAATCTGACTATTTATAAGAGTATACGGCATATGATCAGTGGTCACTGACGAATGAAACAAAATAGCAGGTTGAGAAAAGGGATAGCTCGCATATATTACGTTAGAAAAAGATGGGAGTACATATTTTGAGCCTTTTCTATAATATCATCTTCATCATTGTTTTCATTTTTGTATGTACATTTTATATTATAGAGTACATACATATACTATAGAGGGGAACCTCACATGATTTTTGGCATTTGATATTTTATTTGAAGAGGGAATTTTCACAGAGCCAAATTCACATAAATCCACGACATCCTTTACCAACTTTGATTTTTGAACTTCTTGAATTTTTGAGATTTGCAATGAATGCAATGTGGCCCAGAAAACTAGTGAAAATAGTGAAAAACTGTAAAAACAAAAGGGACTTGACTACATTTACCAGTGGTAGTGGTAGGACAAGAATATTATGTGTATGTAACAAAAAAAATTATAATGATGGGGCTGTGTCAAAGTTCCGTAAAATATTACATAGAACTCCAGTGTCTTCTTCTTCTAGTCGTTTTAGTCAAATTGAAACCTTCCGTTGGATCTCTACACTGAGAGGAGAACAAATTGATCAAATTTTGAAGGCAGTAAAAGATAGAGATGGACTGACGAAAAGTATACCACATATTGAATATTTAATTAGAAGTAGTAGAGAAAGTGATCAAGGAGGTGAAAGGGGTGATAATAATAATAATGGAAATTCAAATAGAAATACATGGGATATTTCAGATACAACACAACTCATTCTTCAGTCTTCTCATCCTGTTCGCTATATAATTGAAAGGTAAATAATATTATACGAGAAATATTATGTACCATATCATGTTTCACATCTTTTTATGGTTGTTTTAATTTGATTTTTTTTTTTACTATTTGCCATTGTTTTAACTTGCGTAGTATGTATAAGTACTATAAATTATGCACAATACTGATATTAATATGATTAACATGTATTCCTACAGGGAACTTAAAGCACTTGAATATGCCAATAATTTAGAATTAAAGTACTTGGATTGGGTCACATTATTTGGCCGATCTCTACTTACTCCTCAATCTCGTGATAAACTCGCATCATCATCATCAAATAGTCTATTAAAGGGACATGAGGAGAAACTTGGAAAAGTTGCAACGGCTTCAGAATGTGGAATGTTTTCAGCGGATGTTCATCAGACGATTGTCAACATCTCTGCCAACTTCCCACCTGGAAAAATACGTTCAGGTTACTATATATAATATATAATAATATTATAATACTTTATACCTTTTAATTTCAACACTAAACACTAATTTACTTTAATTTATAGATATATACTGCAAAATAAAAATGGAAAAATGCAAGAACCAAAAACCGAAAATTCCAAATATGTCTAATGTGTATAATATGACATGTGCGTATTATATTATTTTGTTGTAATAATTTCAGATTTCCATCAGGGTAACAAGTATGCGGTTCTTGTCGGGGATTTTTTTGCCATCAAAACAATTTACTTTGCAGAGAAAGTAAAGAGTTCTCCTGTCTTCCTCGAGATTATTAGAGGTGTTGAGGATTTTACATA
>JAQGBI010001097.1:0-11297 GCA_034698325.1 Sminthurinus elegans
ATCTCTTTGCATTAAACATGAGAAAAACTACTGAAAACGTAACTAAAGGACTTTGTGATTTTTTCACATTTCTTGTAAATTTAGTATGATCTCAAATGACTGGAATTTTGTATGACTTTTGAAACTGAGACAGTTTCATTTAATTTTATCAAGTTTTATGATTTCCATTCCAAATGAATTCAAAGAATAGACTACCAAAACCAGAACCAACGTAATTGAAGCATTTTAAACGGCGCAATTTAAAAGTGAGGATGCCAACGCATTTTGAAGAGTTGATTTTTTAGTGGTAATGAGAACAATGAAAAACAAGTTTAAAATGTTTTGATAAGTTCAAATGGAAATGAAACAGTTTTTTATTCTTCAGATTTATTTTCATTAAACCAAAATTTTGAATAGATTAGGCAAAAAAGTACAGGAAACTTGATTTCAGTTTTTTAATTTTATGTTTTTACACAGGTGAATTTTGTCCTTGTATTTTGTTTTCAACAGTTTTGATCCGGTTTTTCACACGGGTTGTGTCTGGATGATTCTCACCAAGAGTTGTGTTTCTACTTTCATAAACTGTATTAAAAAGTTGTAAAGCTTGTGTGAATTTACCTTCTCGTTTTAAAATGTCGTCGATCCATCGAAGAGTGATGATGGTGTCCAATTGATTTTCCCCAAGAATTTCTTTCTGTTTCTCATAAACCTCGTGAAATATTTTGGAGGCCTCTTGAAGTTTACCCAATTCATACAAAGCAGTGGCTTTGTTGTGTCTTGTGGTGAGAACATCTGTGTGATGAGGACCAAGAACTTCCGTTTGTTTCTTTTCGACATCTTGATACAGAACTAAAGCCTGGGAGAAATCCCCAAGTTCTAAATGGACTCCAGCAACTGCATTTTGAGTTTTGAGAGTCTCTGGATGATTTTCTCCATGGAACAATGCCTGTTTCATGGATCCGTTTGACGAGTCAATTAAACCATGGAGAATGTCTTTCGATTGTTTCATGTGATCCCTCAGTCAACATTATGAGCATCAACATCGCATTATGAACAAAGAACCCAGAGCTCACTTTGATGCTTCTTTCGGATTTGAACTTGGACTCCCTTTTCCAGTTTACGGATAAAAATATCAGATTTCATTTTCATTTGCACCTGAACTCGCCTCAAGCTTCAAGGTACACCTGACGCTTGCGATGAGCATTTCCGGCTTCCGGCCGAGTGTTTTCCTTCGGTGTTCATGTTGCACCTGTGACGTTTAACTCATGTCGAGCCGTTGGTAGAGGAAATAATGGAAAGTGAAACCCCTACTTCCAACTTCCGCCGCCCGACTTCCGAGTCGAGTCAATTTGATTCCCCGTGCTTCACCTTTAATATTTAATGAATCTGGATTATTTACAATGGAATTATCCAAGTTCCCGGGGACAAGGGATACAACGAGAAAAACAAGGGGGAAACAAAAAAGGTAGAGTAAATTGAAACTTGAACCTCCTTCCAACTTTCCCTTAGTCAAACGGATAAGCCGAGGCAGAGCAGAGAGCAAAGCGTTTAAATTAGTCCAATCCAATTCAACACATGAAACTGGAAACTGGAAACTAGAGGTTGCAGCCCTTTTGGTGAAAATATCTAATATTGAAGGCAGATCAAACCTTGAAAACTAAAAAGGAAAATGTCGAAAGTTATCAAGGCAAAAAAAGGAAGAAAACCAGCATCAGAACCAGGGACAAAATCCCTTTGGATCTGTGAATATTGTGACAAAAAACTGCGCAGTTCAAGCAGACTTGAAGAACATCGCAGAGTCCACACTGGCGAACGGCCATTCCCTTGCAATCTCTGCAGTTATTCCGCAACAACCAACGGCGCCCTACAATCTCATATTCGACATCATCTCCAGGAAAAACTGTTCAAGTGTCAAACGTCGGGCTGCAACTTTTCATCCGTTGAATCCGGACACTTGAAACGCCACCAGCTCGTCCACACCCGAGAGAAACCGTTTTCCTGTCCTCACTCTTCATGCTCTTTCAAAACTGGAATTAAGTCTAATCTGACGACACATGAGAAAACTCATCAAGAGACTCGAGCCAAGCCATTCCAGTGTGAGAAATGCCCCTTTAAAACAGCCACTCGTCAAAATCTAAAAAGCCACATGACCGCCATTCACTCCACTGTGAGAAACTTCAAATGCAAGGAGGAAGGCTGCAAATTTACATGTAAAACAAAAAGTGGATTGGTAGAACATGCTCAAACTCACGGGGAAAAGAGGCTGAGTTGCCCAAACCCAAATTGTGAGTACAGGGCAAATCAAAAACAGGGCCTAAAAAAACACATGCAAATCCACTCGGATGACAAAAAATACAAGTGTCGGCTTTGTTCCTTTGCGGCTCATCAGTCATCCGGTCTGACCACTCACATGCGGAGGCACACAAAAGAAACGCCGTTCAAATGCAGAGTTGCTGATTGTTCGTATGAAGCAAAATCGAAAAGTGTTCTAAAGAGCCACGTCAAAAGTGGTCACGAAAAACATCGTCCGTTTCAGTGTCCATTTCCGTCCTGCGCTTTTGCTTCAGCTTACAAAGGTCACTTGCAAACACATCAAATCAGTCAACACTCAACACTCGAGACGGGCAGTGACAGCCAGAGGAAAAAGTAACACCAAGAATCCACGGCGGGCCTGAATGAAATGAACCGCCAACATGAATTCCAATTCCTGAATTTGTGTTTGTATCCGAATTTCCATTTGACTTTTGTATTGAGGATTGTGAATGTTTTATTTAAATGCGCGCATTCGCCTATTTAATGTAAAGGGTTTGTTTAGTGTACGCTGAACTTTGTACGTCCCGCCGGATGTCTCTTTGTCTTTTTGATCAAAAATGAAAATAAATGATTTCAGAAATTGAGTTTCAAGTCGGCAAGGAAATTTACATGTTTCCCCTAGTTTCATGCATTTATTTTCTTTGACATAAGGCTACAGTTTCCAGTTTTAGATCATGGACATTAAATTATTAAATTATTAGTGTAGAGATTGTATGCATAATTCTCAATTTCCTTTGCTTTGAGTGTTTCAACCATGTTTTTTCCTTCTGTTCATTCCAGTTGAAAAACGCCGAGTTGAGATTGGATTCTATTTGGGATTGAATAACAATGTAGACTAAAGCTTGATTCATTCATTCAAGAATTTCCAGGCTTTACAATTTCAGCTGCAGGGACAAAAACCTAGAGAATACAGGATTATCAAGCTCAAGTAAATTATCAAGGGGACTTCAATTGTGAGTTTCAGAACCACAAAATGAAGCTTAATGAAATGAAAGTAATAAAATATTTTTGTAACAGAAACTTGTTTACAAAAACATGCAGCAGGAATTCTTCATCTCTCAGCTCATCCTCCCTCCTCCCACATCCAAACCTAAAATTACTTAGAAAATTTAATCGATGTATGATTCAGTCCGGGTCATCCGGATTCCGGATTTTCCGATAAAATTACGACTTTTAATTTTCGTGAAAACTCCTAATGAACTTTGAGCAAAGTAGTTTGATTTGGATTTGGAGTTGAGCTTTGGATTTGACTCACAATTTGACTCTTTCCATGCGGAAGTTGAGAAGGGGAGTTTGAAATTGAATACAAAACTGAAGCTGGAATCTCAAAGCACGCGATGGAAATTTCCCTCCTTCTTCCGCCTCTCGAGTTTCCCCCTTTTCCTGTCCATTTCATTGTTTATTGTTTCCACCTGCGCTGTGGAGCATTTATTTACCGGACACTGAGCTTTTATCATTGTAGAAGATAAAGGGGAAACTAAAACATTTCCTCACAACCGTCGAGTGTTGAAAGTAGTCGAGTCAGCCTACTTCTCTACGCATTACGCATCTCTCACGCATCATCATTTTAAATTTTACATTGTGCATTTTACATTGTGAAAGTCCTCGCAGTTGGATCAAACAACAATTAAAGAAAAAAAGGAGGACTCAGAGAGCAGAGTAAAAGGAAACTTGTTCTACTTCCGATTCCCAATTTTAAATTTCAAATCTCCTTAGTCCAACGAACAACCCCGAAGCCAAAGCCGAAGCCGAAGCCAAACTGAGCAGAAAGTAAGCATACAAAAAACTAAGAGTTGAATTAAATTCAATTCCATACGCACTCTGAATTCCATTACATTTTACATTCTACATAAAAAGACATTCCAGTTCTTTGCACTCAAACTCGGACATTTGTGTTACATTTTTAACTACAGACAAACTAGAAAATACAAACTGGACAGTTTTTCCTAAAACTATTCTATGGGAAATTCCAAACAAAGCCAAAGGGGACAAAACTCAACAAAACCAAAGAAAATGCCCAAAAATTCCGTTGCCCATCAGGAGAAAAAAGTAGGGAGGAAATCCCTTTGGATTTGTGAATATTGTGACAAAGAGTGTCGTGATTCAAATGCACTCAAAGAGCATCGCAGAGTCCACACGGGAGAACGGCCGTTCCCTTGTAACCTCTGCAGCTATTCCGCAACAAGCAACGGCGCCCTACAATACCACATTCGTCATCATCTCCAGGAAAAAAGATTCAAATGTCCTCAACCCGGCTGCAACTTTTCATGTGTTACATCGGGAAACTTGAAAGTCCATCAGCTCGTCCACTCCCAAGAAAAACGGTTTTCCTGTCCTCACTCCGCGTGCGCTTACAAAAGTGGACAAAAGTCACATCTGATCTCTCATATGAAAACTCATGAAGCTCAGGAAGATCGAGTCAAGCCGTTCCAGTGCGACTTGTGCCCCTTCAAAACAATAACTCGTCAAAATTTAAACACTCACATGACTTTTATTCACTCCACGGAGAAAATATTCCGGTGCGAGGAGAAAGGTTGTAACTTTACATGTAAAACAAAAGGGAATTTGACTCAACATGCTCAAGCTCACAAGAAAAAGAGGCTGAGTTGCCCAGCTCGGAATTGTGAGTACAGCACAAATCTAAAGGGTGTCTTGAAGCAGCACATGAAAATCCATCTCCACTCGGAGGACAAAAGGTACAAATGTCGGATTTGTCCTTACGCCACTCGTCAGTCATCCAGTTTGACGGTCCACATGCGGAGGCATACTAAAGAAGCCCCGTTCAAATGCCGAGTTGTTGGCTGTTCTTATGAAGCCAAACAGAGCAGTGGTCTCGACAACCACTTTAAAAGTGTTCATCAAAATGTTCGCCCTTTTCAGTGTCCATTTCCACTCTGTTCTTTTACTGCAGCTAAAAAGGGTAACTTGAAAACACATCAAAACAAAAAGCATCCAGGTCAAAATCAAGGTCAAGGTCAAGGTCAACATGACAACGCAGCATAAATGATAAAATCAACACTTGACGTCTGAATGGAATGAACAAAGTCCAGAAGACACATTCAATTTAAATTGGACCCCTTTGAATTTCAACTTGAATTCCCACCTCCGACTTTCACTTTCACTTTGGACTGGAATTGCTTTCTTGCATAAAAATGTTCACACGACTCCAATACCTTTTAAAACTATTTCAATTATAAACTTGCAGTTTACAATCCGATCCAGTTCTCAACTTTCCCTTTCTTCTCTACGTTTTTTGTCCAAAAGAATTGAATAAAAATAAATCATAATTTTCATAGTTTCCTCATGAAGTTTAAATCTCTTTTATTTGAGTACTTTCTTTGCATTTCAGCAAGTCTCAAGTTTTCATCAATGGACCAAGAGACAAGAGAGCATTTAGTACTTAATTAATTGTATGAATAATTCTCACAGACCAAGAACAACATGAATTTTATTTCTTTTCGTTTTCCGTGACGTTTTAATCCTTTTGAGGCTGCAAAGAAAAAAACCAGGAAAATGAGAAAGTTGGACGCCGTTTCATATTTTGTATTTTCCTGTCATCACTCTGATAAAGTGATAAGTTGAATTTTTTTCCGGTTTCAAGCTGTACATTTAATTAAAGAGCGGCCTCTGAATATGAACCTAAAATATGAGATATGAGAAATGAGAAATTGCTTGAATAAAATCTAATTTGGATTGTGCAATCTGGATTCACTCGCCTTTCCTTCAAAAATCAAGACAGATTTTTCCCATTGTTTCTAATGTAAAACAACAAAACAGAAACACTAGATTAATTTTGGAGAATATAGCAGGAAGAATCTGAAGGAAGAATGAAGCGTTTCCTCTCTTTTTCATCCATCATCAATCATGAGGATGGGCTCACAATAAACAAGAGGCATTTACCAAACGCTTGTTTTGAAACCCCAAGGCCCAAGGCGCTGGAAAAGATGAAAATGTTGAACCCCGAGTCTCGAGTGAAATGCAAAGAGGTTAGAGATGAAAAGAGGAGCGTGCAGGTAATTGGAGTTGGAGTTGGGGTTTACTCCAAACAGACTGTTCATCAAATTTCAAACTAGAAATTAAAATTGAAGCACGCAATGAAAATCCGATTCCCGGTCGTCCCTTTCCCCTTTCTTTTATAATCTCTTTCCATTTAATATGGAGACTTGAATGTCGGCGTTAAAACGGTGGAAAAATGAAACCCTTATTCACGACTCAAGTTCCAGTCAATTCAACTCCACTCGCCACGCACATCCCAAATGTCTCTCACCTTTCATCATAACACTTTTATATTTTACACTTCACTTCTTTTGGTTGGGTTTGGATGAAACCATAACAAACCAAAAGTTCAAGAGCAGAGTAGAATCAAAACTTGGGTTTTTTCCAACTCCCAATTCTCAAGCCTCGTAGTCAAGCGGATAAACCAAAACCAAACCAAACCAAAGCCGAGCGGAGAGTAAAACAAATATCAAAATAATCAAGGGCATTTCTTGAGGGAATTCTTCTATTCAATAGAATATTCAATCCAATCAAAAAAACTGTACATTGCACATTGTACACGCCGAAGTCTACATCATTTTGACACATTTTAAACAGAAAAATCCCTACTTGTTCATTGTCCCTGTGACTACGGACTACGAAGATAAAACACCTAGAAAAACTTGATAGAATATTAAATATTTAAGGGAACAAAAAGGTGGGAAAATGTCGGGAGTTGCCAATCAGGCAAAAATAGGAGAAGGCAGGAAATCCCTCCACATTTGTGAATATTGTGACAAGAATTTTCCTAACAAAAGTAAACTGGACCAACACCGCAGAGTCCACACAGGGGAGCGACCATTCCCTTGTAATCTCTGCGATTATTCCGCAACAACGAAGAGCAATCTTCAAGTTCACATTCAAAGTCATCTCCAGGAAAAACTGTTCAAGTGTCCACATCCCGTTTGCAACTATTCATGTGTTACATCATGTAACTTAAACGTCCATCAGCTCGTCCACAATCAAGAGAAACGGTTCTCCTGCCCTCATTCTTTCTGCTCTTACAAAACGGGACTCAAGTCTAACCTGACGACTCATATGAAAACTCATCAAGCTGGTCGAAATCGAAATCCAACCAAGCAGTTCCAGTGCGAATTGTGCCCGTTTAAAACAACAACAAGTGCTCAAGTTAAAAGTCACAAGACCCACATTCACTCCACAGAGAAAATATTCAAGTGTGAGGAGGAAGGGTGCAAATTTACATGTAAAACCAAAAGTATCTTGACTCGACATGCTCAAGTTCACGGGGAAAAGAGGATGAGCTGCTCCCATTCAAATTGTGAGTACAGGACAAATCAAAAGTCCCTTTTAACAAAGCACATGAAAATCCATCTCCACTCGGAGGACAAAAAATACAAATGCCAAATTTGTCCGTACGCGGCTCATGTTTCATTCAATTTGGTGAGACACATGCGGACTCACACAAAAGAAACGCCGTTCAAATGCAGAGTTGGTGGCTGTTCTTATGAAGCCAAACAGAGGGGTCATCTCAAGAGCCACGTGCAAAGTGTGGATCAAAAGCTTGGTCCCTTTTAGTGTCCATTTGCAATCTGCACTTATGCCTCAGCTAACAAAGGTGACTTGAAAACACATGGAATCAAAAAGCATCCAAATCAAGGTCAAGGTCAAGGTCAAGATCAGCAGGAAACACATTGACGTCTGAATGGAATATGCGCTAAAAGACACATTGAATTTGGATTTGAATTCCCAACTTTCACTTTAGACTGTGTCCGTTTTCTTTTGACTGTTAATATCTTTTTGTTTATGTGTTCTGGTTATTTTAATACTTTCTAAAAACATTTCAATTGTAAACTTTGATGCAGTTATGGATTTTCCCTGTCTCATCTAAATTTCCTGTCTAAAAGAATTGAATAAGAATTAAGCATCATTTACGTTTCCTCATGAAAGTTTAAAAGTGTTTTGTTTTGAGTATTTTCTTTGCATTTCAACAAGTCTCAAGTCTAGAGTAATATAGCAAGTGCATTTTTGACTTAAACAATTACACCCACAATTCTCACACATGAACAACAGTATGAATTCCATTTCTTATCATTTCTTTTCACCAAGTCTCATTTAGAATTTTTAGATAATAGAAAATCTTGTTTTTCCAGTACGGTTGAGTTTTGAGTTTTGAGTCATAAAATTTGAGCATAAAAACCTTTGGATTGGATTCAATTTCAAACTGTAATTTGGATTGGTCATTCCACTCAAGTCAACCTTCTTTTTTTATCCCAGGAGGATTTGTCAGTAACTTGGAATTCCAAATGGAAGGGAAAAGAGCTGCACTAGTCTGTGACTTTAATCGTGGTGGAACTTCAAGGACAGACATTTTCATATCAAAATATGCACACTGATTACAAAATCACATGTAAAAGCATTTAGCATTTAGTATTGAAATTTGATTGGGATTTCAAAATTCACTGTAATCCATTTGAGCTTGCAAAGAAAACCGTTAGAAAAATCAGGAAGTTGGACGCCGTTTCATATTTTCCTGTCCTCATTTTTGACATTTATGTGAAAGTTAATTTAAGTTTAGGTTTTTCCTGCTTTCAACTGTCCAACTAGACTGCGTCTGAACATGAACATGAGGAATGCTTTTATAAAATGTATAACATTTGGATTCTACTTTTTGTGTTCAAATGTCTTTTGCTTCAAATCGAATTGGATTTTCCCACAATTTGTAAAGTAAAAACACAAATTTCCATGCTTTTCTTCAGAGAATGGAGCAGGAATAATCTTAATGACGGAGGAAGCATTTCCTCTCTCTTTTCACACATCATGAGGATGCACATTGAACATGGAACATGAAACAGATACAGCCAACGTGAAACTCCGAGGGGCTGGAAAAGGGACAAACATCCCGAATCCAGAATCCAGAATCTTGTGTAAAAAGTAAAAATGTTTGAATTGAAGGATCGTGTAGTAATTGGACTTGGAGTTGAGAATTATTCCATTCGGAATTGAGACGGTTCATGTTGGTTTGACTGTGAGTCAAATTTCAAATTTCAGACTGAAGATCGAAGCACGCGATGAACATTTCCGATCCTTCCTTTTCACTCTGTCGTTCTGTTTTAGCGGCCAGAAATTCTAAGAAGCCTCAAGCGCTCCTTGATCAACTGTCAACTTCCTCAGAAATCTCCTCCAACCAAATCTCAGTTGGCTCACAATGATAAATGATTGCTGTTACAGTTTCATGAGATTAGAATTGTACCGATAAACATGATTCTGTGATGACAACAAAATGATTTTTTGTGAAATAACAAACTTCTCAGTAAAAGTCTGGAGTGAGGACAGGAAAATATCAAACGGCGTCCGGCTTTTGCAAAATAATCATATTGATTTTCACGGAAATCCTTGTATAAATTAGCTTCTGTGCACATCCCACGAGGGTTTTTCCCTTTCCATTTGAAATTTACAAGTTACAAGGCCGGAAAATTTGTTCTTATGAAATCAGTAGAAAAATTTGATTAAATTGAGCAATACAAATTAAAAGATGAAATTGGAACCCGAGTTAAAAGTTTTTATGCTCACATCAACTCAAAACTCAACCGTACTGAAAAAATCAGCCTCTTAAAATTCTAACTTTGACCTGGTGAAAAGAATGGAAAGAAATGGAATTCATGAGATTAATGATGCGTCAGAATTCCCCGTAAAATTGGTTAAAAAGTAAATGTACTCGGTCTATTAATTGAGATTCGAGACTTGTTGAAATGCAAAGAAAGTACTCCAAATAAAACAGATTTTAACTTTCATGAGGAAACTCTAATTATGATTTATTTTTATTGCCAAAAAAGTAGAAGTAGGACGGAAATTCCAGAGCTGGATCAAAGTTTACAATTGACATGTTTTTAAAAAGTATTGGATTCATGAGAACATTTTAATGCAAAAAAATATTTACAGTCAACGAGAAACAGTTCAAAGTCAAAGGTGAGAATTCAATTTGAAATTCAGAAGATTCAAATTGAAGTTGAGCGTGTATTCTGGGCGTTGTTTGTTCCCTTTGGATGTCGGTTGGCGGTTGATTCCATTTAGACTCGACGTGGATTCTTGGTGTTAGTTTTTTCTCTGGATTTGACTGCCTGTGAAGTGTTGGGTGTTGAGTGTTCGCTGATTTGATGCTTTTTCAAGTCATGTTTGTACGCTGCAGCATAAGCGCAGAGTGGACACTGAAAAGGGCGAATATTTTGATGAACCACAGTCACGTGGCTCTTGAGATGACTGCTCTGTTTCGCTGCGTAAGAACAGCCCACAACTCGACATTTGAACGGCCTTTCTTTTGTATGAGCCCGCACGTGTCTCACCAAATTGGATGACTCATGAGCCGCATAAGGACAAATCCGGCATTTGTATCTCTTGTCCTCCGAGCGGAGATGGATTTTCATGTGACTTTTCAAAACGCCCTTCCGATTTGTGCTGTACTCACAATTTGTGTGTGGACAACTCAGCCTCTTTTCCTCGTGAACCTGAGCATGTTTTTTCAAGTCACTTTTTGTTTTACATGTAAATTTGCAACCTTTCTCCTCACACTTGAATCTCTTCTCTGTGGAGTGAATGTTGGTCATGTGACTACGCAGAAGATCCGTTCGTGATGTTTTGAAAGGGCATCTCTCGCACTGAAACCGCTTGACTCGATCTCGATTCTCCTCGTGAGTTTTTACATGAGTAGTCAGATGAGACTTTAGTCCAGTTTTGAAAGAGCATGAAGGGTGCGGACAGGAAAAGGATTTCTCTTGGGTGTGGACGAGCTGGTGCTTTTTCAAGTATCCGGAAGTAACACATGAAAAGTTGCAGCCGGCCTCAGGACATTTGTACAGCTTTTCTTTGAGATGACGACGAATGTGAGTTTGAAGATTGCTTTTGGTTGTTGCGGAATAACTGCAGAGATTACATGGAAACGGCCGGTCTCCCGTGTGGACTCTGCGATGCTGTTTGAGTGTACTTGGATAAGGAAACTCTTTCTCACAATATTC
>JAQGBI010001098.1:0-11291 GCA_034698325.1 Sminthurinus elegans
TTTTTCATCCCGCTCCTAAACAACATGTGCTAAGCTGTTCTAAACTGAACTATGATCAACAACTATAAATACATTTACCATCATATCTAACACTTGGTGTTTAAAGACAGTATCAAATATCATGTTATATTATACTTTTTCTATTGTTCATACTTTGAAAAAAAAAACAGTAGAAGACATCATTTTTCAAAGTTTTATTTTAATAATAATTCTTTGACTTAAAAATAAAACAATTAAAATGAGAGAATTTTGTATCTTATAGACTCAATACGTTAGAAATTAGACAGAGAGCTGGACGTATGAAAAGAGAGAAAAGACATATGGACAGCTACTTAGAAAGCATTAGTCCAAGATTGATCTTATAATACAAAAAGAAATTGGACAGATACTTGTCATGGTGCGTACGTTGAGCTGTCTGTTGCCACTGCTTTCGGTGTGTCCGAACAACAAGCGCATACACATTGCGTATTAAGTACTCAATAAATGATCAGAATTTCAAATGTTTTGATTGCATAAGATGAAGTGCATCTCAGTGAGCAAGAGTGAGTCCCTTTTCTCTCTCTCTCTTTCTCTTTCTCTTTCTCCTCCATCTGACTGACCACAGACTCTTAATGAGAAAAAATGTAGAAGCTAGACATTACATTTGGATTTTGGATACATTCGGCATGTGTCTCTATAGTCTTAAAAGACCAGAAACATGTTATTCCTTTCTCACTTTTTTTTTATTCTTCTTGTACTGGTCATGGTTCAAACTTGTTGTTGCTGGACAAATAGTACAGAGAATACAGAGGTTGTGTATTTTAGATTAAAGTCGTATTTACGCACCTTTTTAGCTCCTATTTTCTCTTTCCCTTTGTAAAAGATGACGTGCATCTGTGTTTTGTACATATAGTCATAGCTGGTTCTAATAATTGTATCATGGAACATGAGCATTGAGCATCAGGTCAAGTGTCCAACAAAACCAGACTTAAACTGTCCATCTTCCTCACGCACTTAGTCCCTCACTCACATGTACACGCACAATAGATGGAATATTATGGTAATTATACAATTACTATTCAAAACACGGACTGGTCAATTTTAAATTAGATTCTATACTTTATATATATCTAGTACACTTCCATTACAGAGTTCAGAGAGAAAATAGTATCATTTTAAATGTACAAAGATAAAACAAACTATAGGGTATAGGGTATAGGTGTAAAAATGATAAAAGACAAAACGAAATGCAGATCAAGTGGAAAGTATACAAAATTCAAATTGGAAGATAATCTTGAACATTTTACAAATGAACAAGAAATTAATTTTAGATGAGATCCTCAACTAGAACCACTAAATTCTAAATGTGAAACCTTTTTATATTTTTTCTTTCCTCTTAAATACTCTGAGCTTTTTCATTTGCATCCATCTTTTGAATGTTGAAAATATTGAAACATTTACATTTTACATGCATTTTAAAATTTCTTGAACACATGTTTTTCTTACTGTTCTTTATATAGTACAATCACTTTTCAAAAAATCACAATAATAATAATAATGATTCTTTTTGTTCATTGTTCTTTGTACTTTCTTCAATGTCTTTTTCATTATACAATACAAACTTTCACCATTTTTACTAGCATTAATTTTTCCTTCTCCCTTTTCTCTTCTTCCTCTTTTTGTCTGTCTAGTTGATTTTTTTTATATCACTTTTACCACTTTCTAATTTCCTAGTCGTCGTCATCATCGTGAAAACGTGTCTTGGGCTTTTTCTGTTGCTTTTTTTTATTATGTATGCGTGTAAGATATTACTGCATGTTTTTTATGGAGACCATTAAAAAGGTTTCCTGAAAAATGCATGTAATGAAATAAACTTGAAAATGTTTTTTTTTTAAACAAAATTTTTAAAACTTTTCTGTACTTCTTCTCTTCTTCTTCTTCTTATAGCTGTCTCACACCAGAAGATTTGGTTGCACCGGTCTCATCCAAAGAAGCCTTCCCACCTCAATTATTTTTCATGATCAAATCTGAAACTGCTACTCGCAACAACAACAACAAAGTGCCCTATAATCACTTCCACCACCATAATAATAATAATATACACACAAGTATTAATGGTCGTAGTTCACCAGCTAAACAGAATGGGATGGTGAACGGTGTCATCAAGTTGTCCAACGGAAGTACCAATGGAATTATCCATGAGAATGGTGACATTGTGGTGGTCAAGTCGGAACCTATGGATCATCTCTTAGAGAATGGTCATAGTAATGGACTTAGCAATGGTAAAATGTTGAATGGTCATAATAAAGACGTTCGAGTACGAGATCGTTCTTCAAGTCCAGAAGAAAAGTCCTCCTCCCCTCCTACAACCACAACAACCCCAACAACAACGATGCTCCATCACCATGAAAATAATAATAATAATCGGTCAAATACAAATAGTCCTCCTACTACAAATGGACACTCGAGTGACACGGAGAGTGTTGCCTCTCAGTCCAGTGCTATAAGTCGAGCAAGTATTAGTAGTGGGAGTATCAAGAGAGAGAAAGACTCCCCCTCTCCTCGTTATACCAACAATAACAACAACAATAGTGGTAATACTACAATCATGGAGAATGGTAACAAAGATAACAGTAATACTAAAGACAGTAGTAATACAGGACATCATAATCATCATCATCATCCCCATCAACGACGAAAATCCCCACCTCTACCAAGATCCACTTCCTCATCCCCTCCATCCAATGGTGCATCCCCAACAACAACTTCTCGACTTGAATCAACCCTCACAATCACCAAACATAATAATAATAATAATAATAGTAGTAGTAATAATAATAATAATAGTAGTAAAGAGGGCCTTGTCAATGGAAATAGTCGAATTCCATCACCACAATCCTCCTCCTCACCACCACAACAACAACAACATTCAGAAAATCACAATTACCATAATGGAATTAATCATCTTCCTCCCCATCTTCAACCCACACAAAATCATTTACATGCGAGACTCACACAGGGATTATCCGATAATAACAACAATAATAATAATGGTAACCGGTCCACCATTAATGTCTCTTCACCCCTAGTTCATTCAGAGATTCGGAATTTGACCGAAAAACCGGATCCCTTGTCCGTTGTTACATCAACTAGTCTCTCATTCCATCATCATTCAATGTATCGCATTAATGGTGTCCGTCCTGAAGTTATTTCGGGTGGTGCAGTTACCCCAACTACTACGACGACGAATAGTGCAAATGCTAGCCCAAACAGTAGTAGTAGTTGTAATAATAATAGTAGTAGTAGTAATACAAATTCACCCACAGGTGGTCTCCTCCCAGTGCAATCATCAAATCAAAATAATAATAGAAACAAATCCCCAACACTAAGTAGTCGCTCTCCAAATTCCTCACCCAGTAACTCAAATTCATCCGGTTCACTAATTCATTCACCTGGGAATGCAACAATTGTTGCAGGAGGAAGTCTGGGTATGATGGTCAATTCAAGTACAGGAGGAGGAGGAGCCAATCATCATGTCAATTTGAATCGTACCCCAACTGTGATTATGGGTGAAGCGGGTGGTGTCCGAACAATGTTATGGTCACAACCAGGTCAAACTATTCCCAACTCACCAGTGGATTTGAACAGTTTGACTAGTAGTTTATCACCACCGAATTCAAATGGACATATTACTACTACTACATCATCATTATCATCATTATCATCATCATCCAATCATGGATACCCATCTAATACCCAAGATGGTCATACTGTACCTTCTCCAATCAACAGCAACAACAACAATAATAACAGTACCACAAATAATAATAATACAAAAGTTGGTATCAGTATGGAAAGACTCTGGGAATCACAAGCTCTCAATCTATCCACCAGCCCAAACAGTAATAATAATAATAATTCTTCTACTTCCAACAAAAATAAAAATAATAATAATTCTAATAATGGACATTTAAATCACAACAACAACAACATCAACTCTACAAATAATAATACTAATAACAATAATATGAATTATTATTATAATCATCCTCCTCCTCCTCTAGGAATGACAAATGGTCACACTACAAACGGCCACACCAATACTAATACAAATGGTCATTCACAAACAAATCCAGATGATGATGACTATGAACAGCCCATGATTTGTATGATTTGTGAAGATCGGGCTACAGGTAAAAAATTTCATATATCAATATTGACTGAATGACAACAACTATATCTATCTCTAGTGCATAAAATTGTTGTGGAATGTCTAAATTGAGAGAGAGAGAGAGTAAAACTATAATGTAATTTTTCTAATTTTAAATTTACAGGACTCCATTATGGCATCATTACATGCGAGGGGTTTGTGCCTTTCTTACTTTCCCTAAATACATATATATAATTACATAAATAAATAAAAAAAGATTTTCTTTTTTTTTTTTACCTTCGACAGTCTTTCTTTCTTTTATCTTGTTCATCTTCTTCAATGCTCTATCCATTTTTTTTTTATACTTCTTCTTCTTTTTTTCTTTTGATTTTAAATTATTTAAAAATAATGTCACACTTCACATGTTTATGTTATATTTAATTATTACACTTGTTTATAATTCCAATAAAAATCACAATATAATTTTACACACCAAAATAATGTGAAAATTGAGAAATCCAACTGTTTTGAATTTTTTTTTTTTTACTCCCGTACAAACAATGATAACTCAAAATGCACTTTTACTTTTATAATGGTGAAACTGATAATTTATTTTGTTTATTTTTTTCCCCTGAAAAAACTATATAGTTGTAAGGGTTTCTTTAAACGCACTGTACAAAATCGTCGAGTGTATACCTGCGTCGCAGATGGTACCTGTGAAATTACAAAGGCTCAGAGGAACCGATGTCAGTACTGTAGATTTAAAAAATGTATTGAACAAGGAATGGTTCTTCAAGGTGAGTTTTATCTTGATATGTATATATCAATTTAAAGTACTAATTTAGTTACCACAAAAAAATTAAATGATAATAATATTATTAATTTTATATTATATTAAGCTGTTTTACATGGTCCTCTTTTCTATATTTTTCATTTATATAGCCGTAAGAGAAGATCGTATGCCTGGGGGGCGAAATTCTGGTGCTGTTTACAATTTGTACAAAGTTCCGGTAAGAAATTTGATTATATGAAAAGAAAGTAATATAAATAATACTAATATGTTTTGATATCATATGATAGTTTTCAATTAGTACATACATATGCTCATTTTTAATGGAATGTTTATGGAATTCTTATTTTTATACAGGTGAAATACCGAAAACATAAGAAAGGTAATAGAGTTGCTGCAGGGAAAGGAGAGAAAGCACAGCAGCAGCAGCAGCAAAATCAACAACAAAATCATCATCCTCAACAACAGCAGCAACAGCAACAACAAACAATCCCACCACCAGTTCAAAGTGGAAATATCCTCAAGACAGCATTGACAAGTCCAAATGATGTCACCCTTACACACCTTAGACAAAGTATGCCCTTTGAAACAGCCCATACTATGATCACACAACTTGTCCAATGTGACAACTTCCATGACATTGCAGCCTTGCAGAACTGGGAAGAATTACTCGAAGCTCGTGGTGACTTGAGTGAAAAACTTTGTCAAATGGGTGACTCAATAGTTTATCGACTTGTACAATGGACCAAGAGACTTCCCTTTTATCCTGAAGTTCCAGTTGATGTTCATACAAGAGTTCTCACACACAAGTGGCATGAACTTTTAGTACTCACAACATCAGCTTGGCAAGCCATGCACACTCCTGGTCCACCTCTAAATGTTTCTCCTGAAGAAGAGACCATGGAAAGTCTACAAGTTTTACAAAGATGCCTTCAGGTACATATAGAAAATTCTTATTAACATACATTTTATTCTTATTAATTGTACAAATAAAAACATACTTTATTTGTATCATCTTTTTCCTTGTTTACAAATTTAGTTTATATATAATATATATTCTCCTCCATAAATAAATACATAATATAATATTTATATTTAACTTTGTGCACATATAATTGTTTTGTTTAGGCAATGATGGGCCGCTCTCTCACCTTGGAGCAGTTACGACAAGATGTTGGTCAAATGGTCGAAAGACTGACCTACCTCACTCGTGCTTTCCGACGTATGAATATCCGAATTGAGGAATATGTATGCCTAAAAGTCATTGCGATGCTTCAAAACACGGGTAAATTTTATACCACATGTGTTTTTACTCGAAATTTTTTAATCTTAATCAAAATCTAGTATTTTAATTTTAATTGTTTGGTTTCCTTTTCTTTTGTATTAAAAAGGCACAAGGAGTCCAGAAGTAGGGGTTATTCAAGAAAGGTACATTAAATGTCTCCGGACGTTCCTTGAAGTGAGTTGTCCTGGGCATCCTAATAGGCTGAGTGATTTACTAAGGACTTTACCCGAGGTAGATATATTATTTATTACACTCTATAATATATAGGATGTTTTATATGTATACATAATATATATAAACTCTCAGCTACATAATATACTATGTTTTTATGCATTTCTAAATCCTAAAATCCTAAAATGATTTCATTTTTATATATATTTTTAGGTCCAAGCCGCAGCTGCATTGCTCTTAGAAAGTAAAATGTTCTATGTTCCGTTCCTACTCAATTCGGCACTGTTACAAAGATAGGAAATTATCGCTTCTCACCTATACCGTCGTTGTTATTAAAAAAAATAATGATAATTAAAAGATCGTCATACTTTTACCTATTATGTAATATATTATACATAAAATATTATATATTATATGGTGTTACTGTTTTTTTTTTTTTTGAAAATTTATTACTATTATTATATTCATACATATAATATATATAATATATAATTGTTGCTGTTGTCTTTAATTTTTTTTTTGTTTAGTATATTATTGATTATTGTAAATATTTCATATATACAAGTAGAAGATAGATTATATATTATTATATTATATACATTTTAGTGCGTAATATATTCAATAGCGGTAAATATCCTTAATATATATGTAGTCTTTTAGGCAAAGGAACTATTCATATACATATATATACACAACATATACTATAAATATTCTATACTACTTGTTTTCCCTTTTTATTACAACTTCCTCTCATTGTATAGTATACCGTATACATATACTTATTATATACATGTGTAAAAGTAAATATTATTATTGTTTTGAAAAGAAAAGAAAGGACACTATAATATATAATCTATAATGTGGGTGTAGTCATATGATCATCAAAAACTCTATAGATTTTTAATGGAGGTATATTAACAGAGAAAAACATGAATATGAAAATGTAGTACATATAATATAATATTCACATTATACCCTTACAATTTTTAGCTATCCTGTTAGCTGTTAGTGCATATAATATAATAATATAGTTTCATGATTAAAGTGTGTACGCACTTGATTTTATTGTATAATATTATTACATTACGTAAAATATATATTATATATCTTATCAAATGCATCTTTTGACTATACACAATGTGTCCATGTTATAAAATAATAATAATACTTATTACTACATTATAATATATTATGCATACATATTATGCTCTACAAAATATTGTTATTATTAAATACATGGTAATAAATGGATACATACTACTTCTACTATACTGTACTGTTATATATATTTACATACACACATAAATATATGAATACTATATTATATTCTGCTACTGAGAAGAAAAAAAACGTGAATATTAGGACTTAGGAGAGGAAGAAAAAAACTTTAATTTTTACAATTTTTTCTAGACTTGTTACAACAAATGTAAAAAAAAAAGGAACTATATTGTATACCTATATAAATGATACATGTTATGTAAATATACAACTATTATTAACTAATTAAACATTATATATAGGCTTCGTGTCTTCATTATAGCTGTCATTTATGCATAATATAGATGCATATATAGAGAAATACCTACAAACGTCTTATATGAAAAGTACATTATATACATGAGTACATGTATGAAAAATATATTATTGTTGCGATTTACATGTTATATACATATATACATATATTATATCTCCGGTAGGGAAAAGAAAACTACTATAAAGTGTAATGTTATATATGTTTTATTATTATTATTATTCAATACACATTAGACTTTTGTTTGTACGTGTGTGTATCTACATATAAATATCTTATATATATTATCTTATCTTGTATCAAAAAATGTACTATTACCAATTTATCCTACCTGTCAACTATACTACCCCGTGAGTTGAGTCCTAAATACATATATATTATATATATTATTATTAATTAGTTAAATACTATATACATGATAAAACATAATTATTATTATATTATCATTATGTATATGTAAACATATAGTAACAAAAGTAATAATATACACACGTTTATATAATGTCAAAAGAATATTATTCATCATCAAAACATCAGCATTATTTTGAATGTACCTACTACTTCGATATATATATACATACTTTGGAAATTTCTAAATTACTTACAAATACACATATATTATACCTACATATTATATAGTAAGAAAATGCATTAAAAAGATATAAAATATGCATAAGAGTACATTATTACTACCTATATGTCCAAAAAAAGTCGAGAAGATTGTGGATGAATTTTACCAGTCTACTACATAAGTACATAAAAAAATATATAGTATAAACATATGTAATACTGAAAATAGACTATATTATGTATATATATATGGTGTTATTTACATCAGAGGTCATTTTGTCTGGTTACTGTGTTTATACAAAGTATATATAAAAGAATAATATGTAATAATATTATGTATTTGAAAAGAAATGACATTGAAAAGAAAATTTACTGTGTAGGGAAAACGTTTGTTTTTTTGTTGTTATTACATCTCTATATAGATTCTCTCCCTCACGCATAAAAGTACATAATATTATACATAGTGAATAAAGTGACTTTTTCCTTCTGTTTTTTTCTTTCCTGTGTTGTTTATGAAAAAGTAGTATTTAGTAGTAGTACATATATATTATTATAATTAAATAATGGGAAGCCTATATATCAAAACCCCTCAAAACAAAGATGATCCGAAATATTATTATCTTAAGATACATATAAATACGTACTATCAATAATGAAAAACGAAAAATCATATATTAATAAATGTAGTTATCAAATGGCTGTTTTTATTTTATAATACATTGTTGTTGAAAAAACTGACTTTTTATTTTTATTTTTCATTTTTATTTTCCTCATCTGCACTGAACATTATAATGAGTGTTTTGTGGATGTGTTCCTACACACAAGTTATACTAAACACTTTTATGAAACCATTCTCAGTTTTTGGCATGCAAACTGTATACGTCTGTCGATTTTTAGTTCATATAATAATGTATATTAGTAGTAAATACATATTTTTTTCCTAATGTTTCTGGAAAATGCATGATAATTTCTGCTTTCACTACTTTTGGTATATATACATATATACATATAACATATATACAGGCTTTCCATTTTTTGATTTTTGTATTACAAAAAAAACTATACGCAAAGTCAAATTTCATGATTATAAAATATATATAGATTCTTTGTTTTAACATGCTTGCTGTACATGGTGTATAATATAAGCATAACATAATGTAAAGGTGAAAGTTTCGTTTTTTTTTGTCCCAGTCCTCTTCTCAGGTTTGACAAAAAAAATTTACTTAAATACATTGCTCTTATAATATAAAATAGACTGCAGTTTAGCACCTACATATTGATGCACACACAAATTTTGTAATATAAATTATATTTTCATTCTTGATTTTTTAAAAACAGGACATAGAAAAGTGAACTTTACAAACTGATGTACTGAAAACAAAAAAACATTTTTAAAAACAAGCTATTATATATCGCCAATGTACTGATTTAATGAGGAGAAAAATTTGGCATAAGATTATTGGAACAGTCCACAGTGTCTTCTTGAAATTATATTTATGTGTAGATTTTTCATTCACTTAAACTGAAGATGTAATTAATATGGGATGCTTTCTCCGCATCTCTTATACTTACATCTATGGTATATATATGTATTTAAAGTGAATGAGTTAGAATTCATTCATCTATTCACTTTTATTCAAGTTATTTGATTATAATATTTTCATCCTAAGTGTTACTTTTTTTTCAGTTGTTTTGTATCAGAATGTGTATCAGACACGTACATATATATATATATATATATTTATACATAATATTGAATACAAATAAAATGGCTAAAAAAAAAACAGGTGCGAATAATATACGTGAACATGAAGGTGGATGAAAAAAAGTACCTAATATAATATATTACACTTAAAATATATACCTATATACACGGGTCTTATTTCTGTACTGCCGAACTGCCAGACATTTCATAACAAAAAACATTTTGCATTGTATTCAATTTCCTAAGTAACTAAAATCTTGGCTGACAATGTACAATATAACATGTACTTTTATTGTACGTAGAATTAAATTTCAGTTGCTTAGGATATTTATATGAATACGATGCAAAAAATTTTTTGTTATGAAATGTCTGGCAGTTCGGCAGTACAGAAATAAGACCCGTGCCTATATATAATATGCAAGTAATATAATATTATGATAGAATTGTGGATAATATTATATAAAGTATAACACTATTATATTATATTATACTGTCCTAGAACAAGTCATATAATCTGTAAGCAAAGGATTCAGTCATTTTTTTGTATAGTTACATATAATATAAATTACTATTTGTATAAAACAGTGCAAAACTAACAAATATGAAGTATGTTTAACTACCTTTGATGTTATACACATGGTATTTATGTAGAAGGTCTCATATTATATCTGCACAAATATATTATACAAATAGTTATGTATATATACACACATCCATAGATACAGTATAAGATAATACAGAAAACATGTATAGTAAATTTTAAACTTAATTGGTATAATGAATCAGTATAATATTATAGATATTCTACAAAATTTGACTCTGGATTAAAATAAAAACTTATTTGTTCATAATTGAACCTCTTTTATAGCATGTAATAAAACGGTGCGTAATATGCAACATAGCATAGAATATATACTTTAAAAAGCGTATACACTATATAGAATTCGCAATGTCAGTACTTATATTTAAACTTTACACAAAAGTCTTTACATTAATAATATATATAGTTGAAAACTTGAAATAATAAGTAGTAAAATTATCCCAAATAAGAAAACATATATTATTATAATATTATGCTTTTACTACAAGTGATATGTAAGTATGAGTACC
>JAQGBI010001099.1:0-11280 GCA_034698325.1 Sminthurinus elegans
GACAAAAAAGCGGACAAAAAAGCGGACAAAAAGAGGACAAAAAAGCGGACAAAAAAGCGGACAAAAAGAGGACAAAAGTTATGATGTCATGGAAACTTGTCTTGTGTTTTACGTCGTATTGTATTTTTAATGCGTAGTTTTTTCTGTAGAATTTTCTAGAATGTTAAGCTAAACGTTTTTTAAACGTCTAGAAATTTTGGTATGGAAACGCTTGCAGCTATATAAGGCGGATTTGCTGCATTGAGTTTCAGTGTTGAAGTTACTTTAGGGGAACCTATTTTTGCTCTCACGTTCTAAGCGGTTGAAAATTTTCAACATGACTTCAACGTCCCGGTTTTGCATCTTTTGCGGGATTCCTATCCCAAAGATGACCATCTACAGACCAAGTAATTTTATAACAATTTACTATTCTGCACATCTCATTTTTATTGTTTTTGGCACCATAATTTGCAATTCTAACTTTTAGAACGTTGTCCTGGTTGCCATGAGCGGATCATTGTTGCTGATAGGATTTCTTTTGACGGGTTTGAAAGATGTCTCGAGTGTTACACAATAAATTACGGTAGGCTGGCTTCATTTTAAAGTACCTTGTAGTTGTCTTTCCATTTTACTTTTTTATTTGTATTTCAAGTTTTATTTGTTATATTTTCAGCTCAGTACAAGTTTTGCGAAATTTGTGGAGGACGTAAACTGGATGACGAATCTTTCTCTGAAATTTTCGGTGACGAGATGCTAGAAATCCCTGAACCAGTTGCCGCTAAAAAAGTCACAAGCTGCAAAGGTGTTGCACAAAACAAATCAGTGCCAAATCAAACAAAAGACAAATCCTCAGCATGTAGTCGAGAAAAAAAACCAGCGAAAGCATTAAGCTCAATCCAAAAGCCATCCATCAAAAAGGAAAACGAAAAACTCCCCATTGTAAACACGCGTGTCCGGGCGTCCAAGTTGAAAGCTGCAGAGATTATCACGTCGACTGAAAAACGCCGAACTTACAACACGAACAAGAAAAAATGATTGAAAAATATCAAGAGAATGAAACTGAACTGGAGAATAAATAAGAAACATGAATAAATTGCTTATTCTTTACTTGATGAAAAACTCATTCAACCATTCCGAACTTAAATTTTCATGAATTATTAATCTTTTAACATGATTTTCAAAATACATTAAATTCTTCACTTATGAACTTCAATTTATTTTTATTTGAAATTTAAAATGTAAACTCAAATGAAATAGAAATTAATAAAACTTGCATTTTTTTGTATAAAGTTCAATTCATCTTTGGTCTTTTTACTGTTTTTTTTTATTTCTTTGAGCATCTAAACCTGTCCTATTTAGTATTTTTGCATGTAGACAATGAATTCATGTCACATAACTATTTTGAAGAATTTTTCAATGGGTTATCTCTGCTCTAATTTTCCAAATTGTACTTTTCAAATGAAAAATTCAATTTTTGATAAAATTTGGACGCCGGTAAAAAATTCCTTCACTCCTGTTTCCATGCATTAAATGTTGTGCAGATTACATGATTTTGCATTTCTGAGTAAAATTTCAAAGTATTGCAAAACGTTTTAAACCTACAGCATCCTTACTTATACTAAATAAAAATTACGGGAACTGTGAGATGGAGATTACTCGTGCATATTTTCTCTAGCACAATAAAATAGTATAAAATTGAAAATGCTGAGAATAGAAGTATTCTTGTTTTATTTACGATACCTTTATAGTTCATTTTCTTCAACTTCGAAATTCATTGAAAATTGAAAAATAATTTTTAGTGCGGTATTTGTTGACTACACGAGAGCGCTTAATAAAATTAAATTAACTACATAATCTTTCACATACATAAAAGGTTGAAAAAAAATCAAAAGACAAGCAATTCGTTATAATAAAATGTGTGACAAATTTCAGTAAGAAAATTGAGAAACTGCACAAATAACTAAAAGCATTCGCACTTCCAAACAGTTCAACCCAAAATTGTGAAATTTTTTATGTGTGCGTTTCAATATTTTTGTCTAGAAAAACACATCTTACGAACCTATGCAATACAATAAATTGTACATTTACAAAAATAGTAAAAAAAACAAACGGCGTCAATTCATTTGCAATTTGTTTCTGAATTATCCGTGTCACAACTTTTTCTCTAATTCCAAGGGAATTGTTTTTGAATAAAATATTTGTAGATAATATAAATTCATTCATCAATACATTAAGTACAAACTTGAAACAGTGTAAGATTATTAATATTAAAGTTGTAACCTATTGTCATATCTTAAGTAAAAAGGGAAAAATACCTACAGACAAAATAGAAAATACAAAAACATTTTTTAATCAGTTCTATTCAAGTTTCTAGTAACTTTTTTAGACGTCGATTAAAACTACAAAATAATTCCATATTCAAAATTGAAGGCGTTTCGTATAGCTGGGACTTGAAATAACATCCGGTCCGGTTTAAAAGATGAAATTAGCATAACAAACGACTTCATTCATTGAGTTCAAAATTGCTGTGGAAAAAAAGAACAAAATTCAAATGCCATGTAAATTTTGAATCCAGAAACACATGAAAATGGTGAAAATTGGATAAGGAAATAAAATAATATCCAACAAATTACAGTAGAAAATATAAATAATGATATTCATAGACATGGTTTGCTTTTTATTACATTGAATTGATTCCTGAGTTGTATCTGCTGCAAATCCGATGTTAAAATTCAGCTTTGGCAGGAGATCCAATCCATACATAGAGAACGCCCTGGTGAAGATTTTTCCCGTCAAAATTGGTCCATTTTGGGGATAAAAAACCACAGTCAAATTCTTCAAATCTGTACACATAACAGAACAAAAGTCACCTATCATTAGCATAATTAAAACGATGTGAAATAAACTTTTATTGAAAAAAATAAAACGGAAAATTCATGCATTTTCGTAAAGTCTGCGTTTAACGTACCTTTCATGTCTAGAATGGATGGATGAACTTTAAATCGTGCAAAATCTGGATATAAGTCCAATTGACTCAATCTGTCTACAGTTATCTTCTTCATTCCAACCAAAGTCGCATCCAATGAGGTGACAATTTCCCCAGTTTGAAGTTCAAGAGAGAGGTGTGAGATATGTTGAAAATTCTGAAAGATGGCAGGTAAACTTGATATCATATCGGATTCATTCATATACAATGTGACATTTTTCACAAGAGGGAAAAGAAGAGAAAGCAATCGGAAGCATTTGGATGACATTGGTTGACTTATTTTAAGCTGGGTCAAAGATTGTAAAGGTAATTTTTTTTCAGGGTCAAAAAACTCAGTGGGAAACATCCTTTTAAATTCTTCATTTGAACGGAGAGTTACAGCTATTTCTAAACTCTTTACATTTGGAAAAATCATATTTGGATTTAGATTTCGGGGGAAAAAACTGTGGACTGTTTTTGCTTGTTGGTACAAAATTAAATTTTCAACATTTTTCAATGCAGGAAAATACAGTTTATCAAGGAAATTTGTTGGCTCAATCGTAAATTGTTTAGCAGTCACTTCACTAGAAAGAAGGAGATGTTGAAACATTTGAGCAGTATTTTCGATTTTTCCTCCAGATTCAAATTTGTTTAAAATTGGAAAATCTTCCAGTTGTGCCCCATTTTTTACTAAGGATTCAATATTCATAATATTGAGTTCTTCAACAGTCAAAAGCGGAGTAAAATGATTCACATTTTGATAGAAAAAGGATTTTATGACATGGACTTTTTTTATTTCTTCAACATGAGGAATAAACTGTAAGGGGAATCCATATACTGAAGTTAAATTAGGGGAGTTTAAAAGCATTTGTAAGTCTGCAGGGAGTGTATTATCATTCAGTCCAGCATTAAAGTTGTTTCTGTAAATGTAGAGAGATTTCAATCTTGGCAGTCCTTCCATTGGGGGAAAATTTTCTGGCCAAGATATTTGAGGATGTTCATTTGGTTTGAATCGGAGTTGTTTTAAATTTGGGAGTTGCTTTCTCATGAACTTAAACTGGTTGCTGTAGAATGAGGAAAGCTCCGGAGAATCGACTGAAACCTCTTCTCCTTTGTAAGACATTGTACAAACACAATGGCCAAAACTACTTAGGATTTCAAAAATCACTGGATCGAAAATTTCTCGGGAAACTCCATCCAACCATATTTCCTTATATCTGGATTGTGAAAGTTCCTCTTTGATTTGTTGAATATTGAATAATTGGATGAAGGATCCTTGGTGGTCTGTAACTCTGACTGGGAAAATCTCTGGAGCGTCTAAATTTGACGACGAATTGTCCACGAGCTTGATTGTGAATTGTTTCAGATTAATCACATTTTGCCACAAAATAGAAACTTGCATGCACATGTACAAATCCGTGGTGTCGAGAAGGTCAAAAATTGATTGTAAAATCTACATCACATCATTTAGTATGGAGAGTACTAACCACAATTGGAAAATGTGCTCATATCTCAAGGAAAAAATAATATTGTCTACGAGACATTTTACGAGTTTAATTCAAACAAATGAAACGATATTTAATTATCATGAAATTGAAAATTTTTTTTGTTCTCGCACATAATAATTCAATAAAAATCGCAATACTTTGTACTTTTATCCCGTGAAAGGTCCCGTGAAATGCAAATAAATTAAATACTGAATAAAGAGCACAACAATTTTCCCATTGTACCTAGTGCTTTCCTCTTGGTTAAACATTTTTGGTTGTTCTTTTTTTATATGCTGAATAAATAAAAGCTTAATTTATTTGACCACAGTTTGAGCTTGATACATAAATACGTACTGTGCATTTGCATATGCCTTGTAAAAAAAATTGCATCTAAAGTTACGTATAATTCAAATTCTAAATAAAATAGGCAAGGGGATTTTAAATACTATATTTTAGATTTTAAATGTCTTAACATCTTTGCTCAATTTTCACGCCATTTACTTTTTTCTACATTGAAATATGACCACAAAAAATGGAAAAAATAGGCCAAACGCCATTGCTTATTCAAGGTTACTTTTCACAATAGTAATTATTAAATCTTTTTGCATAATAATAAAAAAATGTTGTCAAAAAAATACAGAATAAAAAAGTCAACTGAAAAGAGTTGTACTGTAAAAACTATAAGTAAGTCCAATTCTAAAGTCATAATATAAATAAAATACGTAGCTTGATTTCAACGCCAGGTGTCTAATTTATAAACATTAAACTGAAGGCAAATGCAAACACGCTAAAAACTTAAAGAGATACACACAGAAAATTCTTTTTGAAATGAAAAAAAATACTAACTACTGAATAAATTATTTATATTATATGTGTAAGATTACAAATGCACAGACTGCAGTCAATAAACGTTGCGTAGCAACAACACAATTAAAAGGAACAAGTAAATAAGAAAGAAACTAGAAGAAACACATAAAAGCGTAAGCATTATGCAAGTATTTTTATTTAAACTACTTTATTATATGATTACAAGATTCATAATAATAATGGTAATATTTTTTTTATGATAATATATAATGCAATGTTTCATAGTATAACAATACTAATTTCTCACTTCAGGAATTTTAAGTGCTCTATGTTCTTCAATCTCCGTTTGCTCACTCATGTCACTCTGAAAAATAAACAGAATAAAACGAAAATTGATTTAGATTTCAAGGCATCATTAAACAAATGTTTAATAACAATAAATAATATGCAATACAGACTTGTGTGCAATTGCATGCAAATAGTTTTACTCTCGAACTGCTATACAATTGACTGCCGATCACACGCCCATCTCAATAATAATTATTATTTTAATGTTTCCTGTTTTATAATTTGTGGGCTAAACTCTAAAACAAAACTCAGTTTCTGTATAAAACATAATCAGACTACTACACACGAGAACTCCAAAATTGAATAAGAGAAAAATTAGGCCAAAAAAAACTATTGATTAAGGATTTTGTGCCACTTGTGGACCTACTTTAATCACATCAGAAAACTCTACCTGCCTAAATTGACAAAAACTGACGACTTGAGCACTTCCAATTGTTTGTAAAGGGATAGATGCAAAAATATTTTTAATCGGAATTCGGAATTTCCTAAACAATTTTAATTTTTTAATTCCTACAGAATTTTTTGGCCTTTAACGTGTGTCAACAACAAACTAATGCATATTCATGTGACATAAAATACAAGAGCGCACTGCTATGTGATATTATAATATATCATCGGATAATAATTAATATTGTATTATATTTTTTACAAAACTCGTTTCCATGGTGATTTGACATGAAAATAGAGGATAAATAACTTACAGGTAATTCTAGTTTTCCAGTTCCAGATGTGCCAGGGAACTCAATCGAATACTGAGAAGGATTAGCCTGACCCTTTCCATTTCCTGAGTTATCCATTCCCTTGCTCTGCAAAATCGACATTAAAACAGATTCATGAAATTAATTAGGATACTCATCATCAACAAAATTCCAAATTAAAATGATTATAATAAAGATCCTGTTACACAATGACAATGAACGATGACATAATATTATATAGATGAATCATAATAATAATAATTATTATTGCAGTGTATTTTACACACTCACCTCTGACCCGGAGTATAAAACTGAGGATAATCTTGAATCAGTTTGCTCTTTAAAAACTGCACTGGAATCCACTTCTAACATCTAAAATAAATTCATACAAGAACAACAGCAATTAATGTAAGGTAAACGGGAACTACAACAACTACACATTTTACACATAAAAATTCCATGATCAGAGTTGAAGAATTTTGCCACTACAAATGCATCATCATGTTTACATTTAAAATGAAAAATGAATTGGAATGTCAAACGAGGAATGTTTGATAAATAATTATACAGGTAAATAGTGAACTGAAAGGATTCTCACCAAGTCTGGATATGAAATATCACTTAATTTTTTTCCGACCTCTGTCATCTTTACACCATCAACCTTTTGACTCTCCAACTCTTCCTTTTCCTATACAAAAGAGGATAATGAGGCAACATTAAAATTTCATTCAACGTAATGCATAGTAAATAGACAAATTTTTAATTGATTTTGGCATCAAACTGTGCTTGTACAAATAATGTAAAACTAAATAATAGATTGATTTATTCACATCTCATGAATTTGAACATTCTGACTCAGAATTACGATGAAAAAATGTATTTTGATTGTTTGGAGAATTACTAATTCAATAAGTAAATAATAGATAATACTTTTAGTTTAATGAGAGTAGTTTTTTACTTACTTTCTCCTTCTTCTTTCCTGGTCCATCACGATTCTTCATGATGTAAAAAATACACGTATTTAAAAACACACTTGCATAAAGTTTAAAAACTCAGCTTAATTCTCTGGAATATTCTAATTAAATGCAGATTCTATTAATAATTAGGAATTAATAGAACCTCAATTAAATATTTATTGTAAAGAAAGTTTGTTTCTACACTTTAAACTATTACGACGTAAAAAACCACAAATCCAAATGTGGCCTCTTCAGCGAAAAGCAGTAAATAGAACAAAAACCTGTTTATACCTTCACGTAACTTCCCCACATTTTTCACTGTATGTTTAAATGGAAGTGATGCGCCAAAAATATGGTCAGGTTATACGGCACTGAAATTTATTCACTTGGTGTCTTTTCATGTAAAAGTCCACATTTTGAATTTTATTTTTCAACAATATCTAGAAAATTCTATTTCTTATGTACATGTAATATGAAACATTATACGAACTTTCAACAGAGTGAAAGTACATGTACTTTATAATACATTGTGGATGCATTGAGAACTTTCTTCAGTATTCTAGAATAAAATAATGATAATAATACTAAAGACATGGGCATTGGATTTTAAAAGTTAAAATATTTTCATTCGACTCTGAGCTTTTCTCCGGTCAACTAGAAGACAAATTATACATTCAAACACAATGGAAATGTGTAGCATTTGCCAAGAAGACTTGAGTAATGGGGATTTGGCTGTATTTGACTGTGTTCATATCCACCATAATAGTTGCATTCGTAATTGGATAAACCGACGTGGTATAATAAAATATTTATATTTTAGTCTTTTAAAAAAAAGTGATAGTTTAAAAAAATAAAACATAAAATTTTCTAGAATTTTTGAATCAATTTATTTATGCATAAAAAAATTCAAATAACTAAATACACATCCAACAGAGTAGAAAATTTTTATGCGGCGTCCAATTTTAACACTTTTTTATTTTGTGCATCTTATTATAATTCATTAAACTTTCACGTTTATTTTAGTGTTTTTATAAAGAGCTGAATTTATTCATTTTGCATTTTGTTTTAAAACTTTTATTACAGAATAAAACAGGGAGGAAATTATGCTAGTAATTTATTTTTATAATTTTTTTTGCATGATTTTGTCATTTTTTGTTTTGATTTTGTGATTTTCAAAGGCCGCTCACGTCCCCCTACCTGTCCTTTATGTCGTTGCAGAATCCGCGACCTACAGGTGATTAGAAATCCAGAAAATGGAATTTCCGTGGAACCTCCAGCCGAATCTTCTGGACAACCAAGTAACGTGAATGAAATTCAGAATAATTCGCAGCCCAGCTCATCTCAAAATGGCAACCGTTCAACTGAAATAGAAATCATTGATATTTCCAGTGACTCGGATTCTGATTCAGATGAAATTCCAGGAGCTCCTCCAAATTCACCTGCGTCTTTAAATGTACAAAGTGAAATGAATCATCAAATTCCTGGAGATTCTGGAAATCCTCAATATTTTGAAATTGAAATTCGTCCAGTTGGACCATCTGCCTATCCTGTTCCGGAAATTACAGGTGTCTTAGTTGAAGAACCTGTTGGCAGTTCAAATGAGTATATTATTCTCCAGCCCCTTGAAACTGCATCAACAAGTGGAATCGCCAGCTCAACCATTGTCAATGTAATTTCCTCTGAACAAGGAACAAGTGGAGAATCAAGTCATTTATCATCTTTACCACCAGAAAATATCATCGCCCACATCCCCATGGAAACTCAAAGCAATTCATCAGCAAGCTCAACAGGTGGAGATGGAATTTCTACAAATTTACATTTCTGCTCATTTTGTGAGGCTCCATTTCGACTTCGAAACTCGTTGTGTCGTCATATGCTTCGTCAACACCATAGTCGTCCTTTCCCTTGTCGATTTCCATCCTGTCAACAGTCTTTCTCCAGTCGCTCTTCGTTGGACATGCACAGGCAGGAACATTTTCCGCAGTTCTTTACATCCCACTAAATTTCAGACTGAAAATGGAAAATAATGAATGTTGGAGCCTGAAAACTTGATCTCCTTTTTATATTTGAAAAGAAATATTTTGGAAATGACTACGAATTAATTTTAATATGTATTATTTTTCCTCTTTTGAAAAAACTTGAATTATCTTTGAAATGTCTGTTCATGATTGAAATCCTCATAGTTAAGTATTATATATTTATTTTTGAAACATTTTCGATTTTTTGTACTTTATCTTTAAATATAAAAGTTCTATTTTTTCGACTTTTCATGATGCAGAAAGCACGATATACAAGTTTATGAAAATGGTTGTGATGGTCGTCATAGTTTTGAAGTCTAGAATGTGCTTTGAATTTCTAAATGATGTACAATTATTTGAATTCCTTTTGAATTTTTTCGACGCCGTTTGGAAATATTATTGTAAATTACATAATGAAAAAATGACTTTGTGTATTTGAATTTATTTATTTACGGTTTTTTTTTACTTTTTAAATGTCACAGTATAAAATGAATTAAATTTTGATTTTATTTTACTGTTGTTATTTGCACTTGTTCATTTCTAAAGATTTTAAGGGGAAGAATTCATTGAAAGTGAAGTAGTTACAATTCATTTTATTCATTCCTAAATATATGTTTGTAAAAGTAATTGTATGAAATTCAAAAGCAAAATACATTTGATTTTAGTTATTTGTTTTATTTGGAAGCTATATGAAGATTGAGCTGATGATTTTTTTATCACATTTTTTCAATAATAGAATACATATGTTTTTCAGTTAAAGCCGGAAACCAAAAAGAGTTTTTTTATATGATATAGACCAGAAAATTACATTCGAATAAGTAGCAAGCGTATCTATTTTCTCCATTGTGAGTCAAAAGTGCATTATTTGTCTTGAAAGCAAAACATTGAAACTTGAATAGAACAAGTTACTTGGGTTTTTTCATGGAAATTTTTTGTATTTTTTCGGTATCCATCGTCCAAGGCTCTAGACAAAATAAAGATATTTAAGTACAGATAGCATTCACTATAATAGTTATAAAATTTGATTGCATGTGCAAATTAATTGTTGTTTTAATTCATGAAATGTCTCATGCTTTCCACAATATATATTATCTTGAGAGTGCAGTTGCTGTTGGTCTTCTCATACCCCGTTTGATAAAATATTTTACGTTGGAAGAACAAGCTAAATATCACACATGCAAACCACTGGCATTCTTTGTACCGATTTATCTCTCGAGTGAATCAAAGCCGTCGTACCCCACATTTTCTGGAGCCGTTGTGAAAAATTTTTAGAATTCTTTTCAAAATTTTCCTTGCAAAATGACAAAAAGCCGACAAGCGGAAAAAAGTACAAAAACACGGGCAACAGGACAAAAATGGTAAATTGCATCAATTTTTTGTTTTTATTGTTCAGTTTTTCCTCAATTTCTTTTCTAATTGCATCGTACTATTCTTTTAAAACGTAATGAAAATAATTTTTATGGCGCCATATGGACTTATCGAATCGTCTGTAAAACGTATATGGCTTTTCTTGTTATTACGCAGTTACAATGGTCGATGCTGATTGGCTGCTTGTTTTGTATATGTATAGAAAACGTTTAAAAAACGCTTTTCAATTGCGTCGTAGCATTCTAATGGAAATTTGTGGAAGCTTAGATCGTCACTTCTTGGACAAGGGGACAAATACGGGACAAAAGGAAAAAAGGGGACAAGAAGCCAAAAAGGGGACAAAACGGGACAAGAGGACAAAACGGGACAAGAGGACAAAACGGGACAAGAGGACAAAACGGGACAAGTGGACAAAAAAGCGAACAAGTGGACAAAAAAGCGGACAAGTGGACAAAAAAGCGAACAAGTGGGCAAAAAAGCGGACAAATGACAAAAAGCGGACAAATGACAAAAAGCGGACAAATGACAAAAAGCGGACAAATGACAAAAAGCGGACAAATGCCAAAAAGCGGACAAATGCCAAAAAGCGGACAAATGCCAAAAAACGGACAAATGACAAAAAGCGGACAAATGAGAAAAGTGTAATTTGGTATG
>JAQGBI010001100.1:0-11279 GCA_034698325.1 Sminthurinus elegans
TATGCGTAATTAATTGTTGATTGAGTGGCTTGGGATTGAAAGAGCGTTTCTAGTTTTTAGTGCAATAAACTCGCTTCCAATTCCAAACCCCTCAATTAGCTTTTTTTTTCTTTTTTTTTTTTTAGTTTTGAATATTTAATTGTTCCTTATTTTAGTCTGCATCCTGGATTCTAGATTCTTGATTGAGCAATAAGAGGAAAACAGGTTTAGAGTTTTGCGAAAGTGACAGTGAATAAAGTGGAATGTTTGTTTTTCCATTTTCCATTTCCCATTTTCCATGTGAACTTCTTTTTCTCATCCGTGTTGTTTTTATTTTATTTCATGTATTGTGGGACTGCTAATTATTATGTAAAATACTCTGTAAATAGTTGCAAATGGTACGTAATTCAACTCTGAGCTTTTCCTCCTTTTTTCCCACCATGTTTATTATGTATTGTTGGGTGTTGAGTGCCGAGTGTTGAATGTTGATTGTTACAAATATAAGTATGAATATATGAATATCAATATCATTATGATTATGGCAGACCGTAGATTGTTGATCGTATCATTGCCAATTAGTCCGCTGTGACTAGTTTCCAGTTTCTTTGGACCTTGAATTCTTGAATTCTTGAAGGAATTGAACTGCGTCGCTAATTTTGCATCCTGGCTCATCAGAGCTTCATTTTTTCTTTTATTCCCTGTAATTTAGAATCTAGAATCTAGAATTACACTCTGTCTCCTTTTAAATTATAAATTGCGCATTATTGAGACATTGAGAATTGAGAATGGGGAAACGGACAAGTTTTTCTGTTTGTGTGAAACAAAACAAAAACAAAAATAAGTATTGGACAAACTCTGACTTAAAAAAAAATCAAAGTTGGTTTTTAATTAGTTTAATTAGTTTTTAATCGAGTTCCTGTTGCTGTTGCTGGGGGGACGAAAGGTCATTCTTTGTACAATGTACGTTGAACGTTTTACCTAGAATCTCAGCACTTTTATAAACAGGTTAATAAAACCATTGACCATTGAATTGGATTGAAAAGGTGCACAATGTGTAGAAAAGAGAGAGAAAAAGGAAATGGTCAAGAATAGCTTTAGCTCCGCTTTAAATTGTAAAAGGTTCAACTAATCCACTTTTTTGCAAACTGGAAACTCCAAAGTGGAAACGTTTGACAACTCACTCCCAAGTTTCCCCTTTTCTTCCACAGTCCAACTCCAATTCCAATTTTGTAGACAAACAAAGACAAGCTGCATTCAGTTGAGTTGAGTTTAGTTCAAAGTGAAGACAAAACGGAGGAAATTTTTCCCCTGCCAGTTTTGACATTTGACTTTTGACTATTGAGTTTTTAAAATGTCAAAAAAAAGCGGCAGTAGTCGAGAATGTCGCGAAGGAACCACAACTAAAAAAATGTTCCACATGGAGCCGATAGTAATCTCGGGGTTGTCTGGAAGATTTCCAGAGAGTTCCAGTGTTGAAGAATTTGCTGCCAATCTTTTTAATGGCGTTGACATGATCACGGGTATTTTTATTTTTTCCGTTTTATTCTCAGTCAAACATTTGACATTTCCAAACACTTGAGACATGCGTTTTTACACCCCCTCCCCGCCCCTTCCCGCATAAACATTTTAGCTTGTACATTGTAAGTTGAACTGAATGACAAGAGTTGAATAAAATAAAATTGAATTTTGTGCAGAGGACGATCGTCGATGGACTCGCGGATTTTGGGGATTGCCAACTCGATCTGGAAAACTGAAGGAGCTGGACCAGTTTGACGCCGACTATTTTTCAGTCCACGCCAAACAGGCGGATTTCATGGACCCAGAACTGAGAATGCTACTGGAAGTGACGCACGAAGCTATCATGGACGCAGGTGAGGAGAAAAAAAACGAACTGTAAACAAAAATATTTACAATTCGGAGTTTTTTAAAACTAGCACGGTCAATTTTTTGTTAATAGGAGTGAATCCACAAGAAATTCGAGGGCAAAACGTTGGAGTTTTCATCGGAGCTTCCGCGAGTGAAAGTGAAACAAAGTGGCAGAGCGACACAAACACAACGCACGGATACGCACTCACTGGTAAATCCATACTAGAATGAAAATGTTTTGGCTAGTTCTACAAAACACAAAACTCTGTTCTTGTTTCTTGTTTTTGAACAGGTTGTCAGCGCACCATGTTGAGCAACCGAATTTCCTTTGCATTTGACTTCAAGGGGCCCAGTTTTACTCTGGACACGGCGTGCAGTTCGTCTTTAATGGCACTAGAGCAAGCATGTGCAGCTCTGAAACTGGGACATTGTGATTCGGCGATTGTGGGAGGTGCCCATTTGTGCCTCAATCCAACCACCTCCCTTCAGTTTCACAAGTTGAACATGCTGTCGCCTCAGGGAAAATGTCAGTCCTTTGACGCCGCGGGCGATGGCTATGTGAGGAGTGAAGCTGTGGTTGCCATCTTTCTCCAGAGGAAGAACTTTGCACGTCGACATTACGCATCCATTTTAGCAGTGAAGACAAATACAGACGGTCACAAGACAGAGGGCGTTACTTTCCCCTCGGGGCAAATGCAAAAGGCCCTGTTGACGCAAGTGTACGAAGAGGCCGGAGTTGATCCGCGAGATGTCGTCTACGTCGAAGCACACGGAACAGGGACGCCTGCTGGAGATCCTCAGGAACTAAATGCAATCGCAGAGGTCTTTTGCACCGGACGGAATGAGAAAAATTCGCTTTTGATTGGCTCTGTGAAGTCAAACATGGGACATTCCGGTAATTCGAACTAAATACTAAAGACACTGAGAGCAACAAGTTTTTAGATTTCCGAATTGAATGTTCATTATTACTTACAAATCTTTTAGAGCCTGCATCTGGACTTTGTGGAGTAGCAAAAGTTCTACTGGCGATGCAACGAAGGACAATTCCTCCAAATCTTCATTACAAAACTCCAAATCCAAAAATCAGCGCACTTAAAATCGGGCAGTTGAAAGTAGTTTCTCAAAATACGGAGTGGAGCGGCGGGATCGTTGGAATTAACTCGTTTGGATTTGGCGGGGCAAATGTAAGCATTTGATTGGCATTCGTGCTTTATTTTTTGATGCTGGAGAAAACATGGTACCAGCTACTTCATTTTGGTGTTTTATTATTTATATTCCAGGTCCACGCGATTCTCCAGTCTAATTCAAATTGGTCTTTGGAAAGCCATGACGATAATTCAATAGAAGTTCCAGTTATAATTCCATTTTCAGGCCGCTCGAAAGATTCGATTGAACTGGCCCTAAAAGAAATCAGCAGGGAAAAAATCGACAATCGAAGAATAAATTTACTACATGAAATTCACTCAAAAAATATTGCGGGTCATCGATTTCGGGGATTTGCAGTCGTTCCCGAAAAACAAGCAGAACCTGAAATCTTTGTTGAAGAAATTCTAAGTCAGACTGAATCACCGAAAGTGTGGTTTGTTTTCAATGGGATGGGAAGTCAGTGGGCGGGAATGGGGAAAAGCCTCATGAAATTTCAAATTTCTAAAGAATCCCTGGAAAAATCAGCAAAAACCCTCCAAACCAAAAATCTGAACCTTCTTAATATTTTAACCAAAGGGAAAGAAGAAATTTTTGAAAATGTTTTAAATTCGTTTGTTTCGATCGCCGCTGTTCAAATTGCCCTCGTTGATCTTTTGTTCTCATTAAAAATAAAACCGGATGGAATTGTGGGCCACTCAGTCGGCGAGCTGGGCGCCGCATATGCGGATAATTGTCTTACAGCGGAACAGGTCATTTTGACAGCACATGCACGAGGTCAAGCCATTTTGGAACTGGGAGCGAGAGATGGCGCAATGGCGGCAGTTGGTCTGTCATGGGAAGAAGCCATTAAAAAATGCCCAGAAGGAATTTATCCGGCGTGTCACAATTCAAAAGACAGCGTCACAGTTTCCGGACCAGCAAAATTAATCGATGATTTTGTAGATCAGCTGACCAAAGAAGGAACTTTTGCAAGAAAGGTCAACTCGAGTAATCAAGCATTTCACAGCAAATACATCGAGCCCGCCAAATCAAAGTTCAAAAAGTCCCTGGACAAAATCATTCCAGTTCCAACTCCTCGATCAAATCGCTGGATCAGTTCGTCAATTCCGGAATCTCAATGGAATTCAGAGCTCGAAAAAACATCCTCCGCCGATTATCACGTCAACAATTTGATTTCTCCAGTTTTATTTCAAGAAGCCCTGGAAAAAATCCCAGAATCATCCGTTGTCATAGAAATCGGACCGCATTGTCTGCTGCAGGCCATTTTGAAACGATCTCTTCCAAATTGTTCTCACATCGGACTCCTCAATAAAACTCACAAAGACAATTCAATTTTTCTCAGTCAATCGATCGGCAAAATGTTCAACTTTGGACTGAATCCTTTGGTTTCAAATTTGTATCCAGAAGTTCAATTTCCAGTGCCACTTGAAACTGCATCTTTGAGCAGCGTCGTTTCAAAATGTTGGGATCACTCAAAATCCTGGAATGTGCCTTCGTTTTCTTCCGCAGATGCTCTTGGTTCAAGTGTTGACAAAATTGGTTCGGGCGGGTTGAATTTTGAGATTTCCTTGGACAAGGAAGAAGATTCTTTTTACGCGGGTCACAAAATCGACGGCAGGATAATTTTTCCTCAAACGGGACTGATCGTTTTGGCGTGGAAAACATGGGCCAAAATTCACCATGGCAACGTGGATTTTGAGAAAATTCCATTCACAATTGAAAATTTGGTGGTTTCCAGAGCAACGATGATTCCGAAAAAAGGAGAAGCTCCTTTAAATTTTAACGTCAATATTATAGAAAGTACAGGCGAGTTTCGGATTGAAGAAAACGGGCTTGTTGTGGCTTCTGGAACGATTCGTTCTCCATCAGCGGGAGACTTTATTTCTGCGGACCCAATTGCAAGTCCTGGAGAAAAAGGTCAAAAAATTGTACTAACTCAACAAGATTTTTACAAATTCATAAGACTTCGAGGTTACGAATATTCTGGAGTTTTTCAAGGGGTCAAAAAAGCAGGTCTGGATTTGGACTGGGCTGAAGTAGAATTTACAAACTGGGTGTCCTTTCTTGACATCCTTGTTCATTATTTGGCTAGTTTTTACCTTTTGGAGACGAAATCCTTGTTGCTTCCAACTCGACTTAAAAAGCTGGTCGTCGACCCGGAAAAGTTTTGGCAGCACTTGCACTCTGTACAAGGAGAGTCAGATTCAAACTCAAAACTGATTATCCCGGCTTTTCACAACCCTAAAACGCAACTCATGTCGTGTGCAGGAGTGCAAATTCAGGGACAGAAGCTGGAACCCGCCCCAAGAAACCAAAATAAAAATAAAAATGAATTGCGTGTATTAGAAAAATTCCAATTCACTCCGTATGTTGATGAACGGAATTCAGAAGTACTCAAAACCACTGATGATCAATGTCTGCAAAGCTGTGTTGGCCTCTTGCTGGAAAATCTTTCTGGGGATGAGCTAAATGTTTTGGAAATTGCACAAGGTGCAGAAACAATCATTTCACCCTTTGTGAGCAAATTCTGTCACAGTCAACCAAAGAAACGGTTTGATGCTAGTGTCATTTTTTCAGATGTTGAGAAGGATCAAGAAACCCAAATTTTGTTAGAAAACACTGGAATAAATGTGATTTTTAAAGAGGCAGAAGCTGCGGGAATCTTGAACGAAAACAAAAATCTATTGATTGTCCACGAAATGGAGAATTTGAAACATTTTGTTCAAGATGAGAAAATTGGACCTGGAATTTTTGTACTCCTGCGAGTAGAAACTTCTTCCGAAGAATTCCGCCGAGAAATTCAAGATCTTGAAAAGACCAATTTTGAAATTTTGTCACACAAACTTTCACACAATTTTGAATATTACGTCTTTCGAAAATTGCGCGACCAAAAACCAAACGGCAATCAAAACGCTCCTTCATCAAATGTATTTATTGACGTGTGCAAAAATTTGCCTGGTGAATTTGGCCTCGACTTCGAATGGGTCGACAACTTAAAAGCAGAAATGAGAAAAACAACAACAGAAAAAATTGAACAAGGATTTCGAATCAATGTCATTTCAACATCTTCTGATCGCGCGCAGTTTGTTCCAAGTGGGATTTTGGGTTTGGTCAATTCCCTTCGACGTGAACCCGGGGGCCAAGCTCTTCGCTGTTTTTTTGTCAATGACCCGAATTCTCCAGCTTTCAATTTCCAGCAGCCCGATCCACAACTCCAGAAACAACTTCAAAAAGACCTGCTGATGAACGTTTATCAAAATAGCGTTTGGGGCTCCTTCCGATTTTTCCCTCTTCAGCAACAAAATGTTAAACAAGTTGAAAATGCGTATTTGAACTTCCAGAAGCGCGGGGATTTGTCCAGTTTCCAGTGGTTTGAAAGTCCGTTGAAATATTCCAAAAAACAAGAACTGTGCAGCGTTTATTATTCCGCACTCAATTTTCGTGACGTGATGTTGGCCTCGGGAAAACTGAATCCGGGTTCACTGCCGAATAATTTGGGAAATCAAGATTGCATTTTGGGAATGGAATTCAGCGGACTGGACTCAACCGGAAAACGAGTCATGGGGATTTTACCAGCAAAAGCAATGGCGACGAGTGTGATTCCAGATCCTGGATTTTTGTGGGAAATCCCAGAAAATTGGTCACTGGCAGATGGCGCCACAGTTCCGGTTGCCTACGCAACCGCTTACTACGCCCTATGTGTGCGCGGGAGGCTAAAAGAAGGCGAATCTGTGTTGATTCACGGCGGAGCTGGTGCCGTCGGATTGGCCGCGATTTCAATCGCATTGAGTAAAAATTGCAGAATTTTCACAACCGTCGGGTCGAACGAGAAGCGCGAGTTTTTGAAAAACAACTTTTACCAACTGAATGATTCGTCTTTTGCCAATTCAAGAGACTCTTCTTTTCTGCAGCACATTCTGAATGAGACGAAAGGACGCGGAGTTGACGTGGTTTTAAATTCTCTTGCGGGAGAAAAGCTGTTCGCTTCTGTCGAATGCATCGCTCAACACGGAAGATTTCTGGAACTGGGAAAAATTGATCTTTTTAATGACACGAAATTGGGAATGTCAATTTTTCTCAAGAACGCGAGTTTCAGCGGGATTCTTCTGGATTCTCTCACAAATGAAAACAGCGATCAAAAGAAAGTTTGGAAACTGGTTCAAGGTGGAATTGAATCCGGAGTTGTCCTGCCACTGAAGCCTAATATATTTTCTGACAGCCCAATTGACGTTGAAAAGGCATTCCGTTTTATGGCGAGTGGAAAACACATTGGAAAAATTATAATTCAAATTAGAAACGAAGAAGAAAAATCCAATGAGAAAATAATCCGCGCTCTTCCTCGAACTTATTTTGACCCTTTGAAATCCTTCATAATTTTGGGTGGTCTCGGCGGATTCGGACTGGAACTTTGTGACTGGATGATCCAACGCGGTGCCACAAAACTCATGCTCGTTTCTCGGTCCGGCGTGTCAACCGGATATCAAAAACTCTGTCTCAATCGATGGACAAAATCTGGCGCAGTTTCCGTTGTCACATCCACAATGAACTCGACCACATTTAAAGGCGCAACGCAACTTTTGAAGCAAACCATTGAAAATTTCAATGGTGCATCGGTCGGTGGAATTTTCAATTTGGCGATGGTTCTTCGTGACGGAGTTTTGGAAAATCAATCACCCGAGAATTTTGAGGCGGTGGCCAAACCCAAAATCAATGCTTCAATGGCGATGGACAAAGCCTCCAGGATTTTGGCTCCAGAACTTGAATATTTCGTCTGTTTCAGCAGCATCGTGAGTGGACGAGGAGCTCCAGGACTTTCAAATTACGCCTACGCAAATTCAGCTCTGGAACGGATTTGCGAAGACCGAAAAAAGAAAGGACTTCCAGGATGTGCCGTCATGTGGGGAGCCATTGGTAAAAATTTGCACCATTTTTGGAAATATGCCCATGATATTTGAAAAGAAAAAGAGTTAATTTTTGAAATGTTTTGTAGGTGATGTTGGCGTGATGGTGGACAAATTCAAACTGAATGAAGACGAATCAGTTGAAGGCACAGCGCCCCAGAGAATTTCCTCGTGCTTGAAAACGTTGGACATTTTCCTGCAGGCATCAGCTCAACCAAAAGCAAAAGAAGAAGACGATGAAGGAGAAGAAGAAGAAGAAGAAGAAAATTGCTTTACATTTTCATCCTTTGTCCTCGCTTCCAAATCACAGGGGGCACTCCCAGTGGAAAACATGGACAAACCAAATTGGATGGAATCCTTTGCCCGGATTTTAGGACTGAAGGCGGAGGAGCTAGAAAAACTCCCACAAAAACCTTTCCACGCTTTTGGAATGGACTCAATCATGGCGACGGAGATGCAACAGTTTATCCAGACCATTTGTACAAAAACGCTAAGCTCAGCAGAAGTTCTGAACCTTTCTTTGGCCAAAATTGGCGAAATGATGCCTAAAGGTTCTAAAGATGTTTGTAACAAGGCAAAAAGTTCAAATTTAAAGAGTGAAACGAAGCAGGACTTTAAAGTACCTTCAATCCAAATTACCAAGTCTGGAGAGCAACAAAGTTCAGAGTCGAAGGCAGAAACAAGAGCAAAGCCAACTGTCACACAAGAGCAGAAGTATGAGTATGTGCGGCAGTTTTTGGCCTATTTTCTCAGCATCTTAAGCCTGACTCTCATCTACTTGATTTTGTCTCCAATTTCCTGTCTACTCCGCCAAAGTGTCAAACTCCACATTTGGCTTTGGCATGACAACACCAAAATAAAATTCATGGATGGTGTCGGTGAATCATTTTTTGTCACGGAAAACACCAACGTTGTCCACATTATTAAATTTCAAGGACAGCCAAACAAAAACAAAATAACAAAAATGTTGGATGATCGATTATTCAGTTTCCCGACTGGCGAAAATCTCAGTTCTGCGTCTAGTTGTGATGCACCAGCAAGAGAAGAAATTTCCGGGCCGTTTGAAAAGCTCAAGTGGTGCATTCAACGAGGGTGGCTATTTTGCTTCTGGCGAAAAGATGAAAATTTTGATTTAGCCCGCCATGTCGTTTTTGAACAAGTTTCAACCTCGAATTTGGACAGTGAAATGCCTCGACTTGCAAAATACTACCAGAATTTGAAGTGGAATGAAAATAGGAACTGGAAATCTGCTACAAATCGACCGTGGTGGGAATTTCGAATTGTGCATTCTAAAAAATCGCGAGAATTTCTAATGGTGTTTGTGTGGAGTCATGCTTATGGAGATGGAATGTCAGCAGGGAGATTAATGCAGCAACTTTTTGCAAAATCAGTACCGGTCATCTCAAAAGAGTCTAAAAAGGATCCAAATTTAGCAGTTCCAGTTAAAGAGCCAAGCTTTTTCCAAATCGTGAGTCATTTTATGGCCAAAACAAGGAAAATTCTCCAGGAGTATCGGTTTTTGATCCATCATTTTGCTGGTCATCTCTTACAAACGTGGGACACAAGAAAGGTCACCTTTCCCATGACAGCACGGCCTCGTGCTGCATCCAGCTTTGCCAAATTTCCCTTATCAAAGTTCAAATCTGTAAAGCATTTAGAGTCTGGGGATCGTGTAAATTTAAACGCCGTGGTGTTGACGCTTTGTGCTCGTGCTTACAGTCGAATAGCCAAAGAATCAGGAATCACAAGAAACAAAGGAACAAGTGGTGACTTTGAGCATGAGTTGTTGCCGGCAGTTCCTTGGGTGCCAGATGTTAATTCCCAATCTTGTGAATCCAGTCTTATGAATGAATCGCTCCTCATTCCAATTAAAATTACCGTTGCCGGTGGTCTGAAAAGTGCCAGAGTTGACGACAAAGCCCTCAAGATGGCCGAAACAGAATTGGCCAGGGCGGGAAACACAGAAAACCTGTTGATGATTAAAAACTTTTATCAAAAACTCTCTGATTTATGTCTGCCTATCACGTTTCTTTTGTCTAGATTCAGCATGCGGTGCTCTTTCTTGTACACAAACGTCTTGGGTATTTTACCCAAAACAGGTAGTGCGGCCTTGGGCGAGGAGTACAAATTCATGGATTTCTATGGGTTTGCGTCTGGAGCTCCACTTTTTCTAACCGCCATCACGGACAGTGTCAACGACTCCCTCAATGTTACCTTGACTGTCTGTGACTCCATTGTGGAACAAATTTCTCCAGAGTTTCACCAACTATTCTTTCCATATTTTGAGCAAGAAATGAATCAATTGTAATCCTGTAGAATTGTTAATAAAGTTTTATTTTCGTTGTTTTAAAAGACGGTTTACCAGCGTTTAAATCATTGCATCCAGGAATATTTATTTAAATACATTCAAATGCACATTCAGCATGAAATCACAATAATATTGATTTAGCATTACAGTTAAGATACTTACGCTAAACTTTTTCTACAAAAGTAATCCATCCCCTGGACGCACTCTGAATCATCTGCGTTTTACTCCCACAAGTACAGAAACTTCCATCTTTACGAGTCACGCTATCGACAACACTCTCTTGAGCGTGTGCAAAATTCAAATCTCAACAAGCAATTTGCATATCTCAAGGGAGATTCGCAAATTATAATTGCATAAGTTTTTACAGATACTGTGAATAATAATAAGTAGTTACAAACCAACATTATAAAATACCCGTCAATTTTGGTCAAAATAATTACACCTCAGATTTCGATGAAACCTATACCATTCGAAAGAGCACATCAAACTTAGCCGGGATCATGCTTTACTTACCTAGGATTCAAAAATTTTGAAAATTTTGAAAATTTTTGAAAATTTGCATAAATTTTCCAAGATTTCTTATAAGGTTGAATGGTACAATTTTTTTGAAGTTTGGAAAATTCCAAGTAAAAATCACTGAGACAAAATCTTGAACGAACTGAAAATTTAATACTCATGATTCATGACGGGCAAGAAAAAATTAACTTTCTGCAAGAGCCTTTTTAATTTTGAGTGATTTTTGAGCTGCAAAAAATGAGAGAGGTGTAAAAAGTAGGCACAAAAGACGGATTTCCCAGAAAACCCCAAAAAATTGCACAATGCGGAGATCATAAAAAATCCTGTTTTTGACTTGATGATAACTCGTGTGCAGTTTTTATCTGTGTTTTTTTACTTGCAATTCCTATGATCAAAAAAGTACTTCAGAAAGTAAAACAGAGGATGAAAATGCCACATAAATTACATATTAAGCATTGGGATTTTATCACAATTATGTATTTATTATTTATCATTTATCGGTTGAGAGATAAAGAAATGAAGTCATCCCAATTTCTGTCACAAAGAGCCTTGCATCACAAATC
>JAQGBI010001101.1:0-11278 GCA_034698325.1 Sminthurinus elegans
TTTTTCTAAATTTTCAAACATATCGCATATTTTTTTTAGATAATCGTTTTTATGATTCAATTAAATTTGGTCATATACATATAAATACCAGAGGCAGAAAAGGTTTTCTTTTGACAAAAGAAAAAAGAACCCTCAGAGTCAGGAGAACCAGAACCAGAGACGAGAGAGGGCAGAGAATGGAGATGGACGATACGTATCGTTTTAGGGTGGTTCTCTCAAGTTTCTTCAATACATGTTTTCAACCCTTTAAAAATGTTAATTTCTGAGACAAACTTTCATTGAAAACTCGACAGTTCACAAAAATACAAATATAACCTTATTTAGTGGAATCGAGTGAGAAAAAATAAGTTGATCTTCAATTGAAGCAATTCCAACAAACTTTTCTAAATTTATATTGGCTTTCTTTCTATATATACTGTGGTTTTCACATTTTGAAATTTTTTCTTGAGTTATCTTTAGAATTTTGGCCTAGACCAATAAAAGACAAAGACAAACCTTTGTATAATATAGAATGTTAAATGTTCTGAAAAACCCTAAATACTTAAATGTATATTGAAAAAAGTTTAAGTAATAGTACATTAGTTAGTATTAGAGTTTTGCCTTTTGTGTTTTTTTTAGGTGGATGGAACTACTCTAACTTTTATACATTCCATTACCTGGTGTTTCGTTGTTGGCTAGCATGATTGGTTCTCTTCAGAAGAAGTATTTCAGCCTACCTTAAGCTATACAAGTAAACTGGTTTCAATAAATCCTCGCTTCTCTTCTCCATTTTCTCATCCCCCCAACTTTTTACCTTGCTGTATAGATATTTCCAAAAGTCTCTTTTCAGTGCCTCATTTGATTTTGTACAAAATGTATAATGTATAATGTATATACGGGTTCTTCCGAAGTTTTTTTTTTTCCTTTGCAAAAACAAAAAAAAAACTGTTGAAAATTTATTCAATCTACAGTTTAGATTTTGTACTGTATTAGAAAATGCCATGAAAGTTGCTTAATTTTTAAAGTTTTAAATCGTCATTTTCATCGTCTCCAGAAATGTTGGAAGAGAACAGTACAGGACAAAGCAAAGCTAGCATATGAAACACCTGTAGAGAGAATTCTCACCCTCCGTATAGACCGCATACATGGGGTGGGTTTAGCCATCATCGAAAGAAACCAGCAACAACCAGCAACAGACCCTTGAGGCAATATAACTAAGACCTTGCTCTTTGACAATACACACCAAGCAGTTCAAATCAGAATCTTGCCTTGTTTTTGAGCTATAGGTATGTGTGTATGTGTATATGTGAAAGATGAAAGACAGAGAGAGAGAGAGAATATGCAGTATGTATGCTTGTATTGTTGCTATAATATTATCATTATTGTAAGTCTATGCATGTAAGTATAATATGCTTCCCCTCAAAAAAATTTTCAACTCTCTTCATCGTCTTCAGTCTTCGTCGAGACACACACAACAAACAACACAGTCGTATTCTACAGGACAAAAAAAGACATGAAAAGGATTCTCTCTATAGTGTAATAAACTCATGAATACAGAATACAGGTAGAAAAGTGTGTACAAACCAAATTAAATTATTATTTACATTTAAGTAAATATTCTAGTGTGTTGTAGTTGTTGCTTGTGCCATTAAAATCTGTGTATTTATTTGTGTGTCTGTTGCATACGATGTATTAGCTGTGTACGATTTGTTGTGTATTTATTTACTGTGTGTGTATTGTGTATGTTTGTGACTATATATTCTTCTTGTTTCTATTCCTTCACACATTGAGTCTGTGTATTCTCAATCTTTAATAAATAAGAAATAATATCTGTTTTAGTGAAATTGTGAAAATACCGGCTAAACGTTATTGGTTCTAAATTATAATTAACCTGCAATTACATTTTCTAACGGACTATCTTTTCTACTATTTAATCTTTTTCAAACTATTTGTGATTACTATATTGGATTCATTTTAATTTAACTATAAATTTTTATATATTTTCTATACTTGAAATTTATTTTACAAACCGGCTGTGAAAAAAAAAAGAATTCTATATATCCGAATTATAAATATTCCATTTTTTCTCATCTCTCATGTCATTTCATCTTTAGTATTTTCTATCTATCATTTTGCCGGTTGCAAAATTAGGAATCTGTAAACTATATTATAGTGATACAAAAAGAGAGAGAGAAAGAAAAGAAAGAAAGAAAATGAGATAGAGAGGAAAAAGTGAAAAATGTGCGTGTGAGTTTGTAAAATTTCACGGTTCGTAAATGAGTGTTCTTGCTGATCATGTTGTTGCTGTTGTTAAATAAGTGTGTGTAGAATGTATGTATCTGTTCAAAGTTAATGTTACGTTATGTAATGTGTGACGGTACCGAAAGGGAAGGAAAGAAAGAAAGCAAGAAAAGTGCAAAAGAAAATTACATACATAAAAAATTATCATACAATTTTTTTCTTGTTGTTGTTGTTGAATTATAATTATTAATATAATAAAGAATGATGAATTTGAGTCCACAGAATAATAAAACATAGATATATGTACTGGATTCGATGTGCATGGTTAAGGAAGTGAAAAAGTGTTTGTAGAAGACGGAGGAGATTTTGATATTATTACATAAAGTAATGGCTGGTTTACTACAAGTAATTTGATCTGATGATTATTATGATAAAAAATAACAGCAACAACACCACCGCCACCACCACCATTACAATTTGAATCGATTAATCTTCTTAAATATAAAATGTGTATTAAATGATGATTTTATCTGTATACGTTTATGTATATGTATGTCTCTCTACTAATTACTACCACAAATATTGTTGAGTGTGATATATTTTTTAATAATGAGTTTTTATATAGTGTAAACTCTTCGTAGTAGTTTCTACATCAATATGATTTTTTTATTATATTAAGAAAAAATAATCCCCAATAATTCCAAATTGGGTAAAATAAGAAAAAAAAGGACATTCAAATGAATGACAACGACAGGAAATTTAATTGACCACGAAGAATAGTGTGTGTACAACAGTAAAACAATGTTGTGCCTCCGACGTGTGATGTATATCGGACTTCTCATCTCCGTCTCACATTGCCTCCTCATTCACGCTCAAGGTCCCGGTCCGGGTTCCGGTTCACAACAAAATGGGAGAAGTTCCGTATATTCGAGAACGGTGGATATGAGAGTTCAATTTAGTGTAAAAGAAGGCTTACCAACAGGGACTTTTGTTGGAAAGATCCCAACAAAACCTGGATTTACATACCGGTTTAATGAAAATCTTAAAGAATTCCATTTAAATGCAACCACGGGTGAAATACGGACATCAAAAGAAATTGATCGTGAAGCTTTAGAGAGTGATCAATTTGATTTGGTTGTACTTTCCAGTCAACCAACTTATCCCGTTGATGTTCGTATAATTATTGAAGATATAAATGATTCAAGTCCAGAATTTCCAGCTCCAGAAGTAGAAGTACGATTTTCAGAAGCTGCAAATGCTGGAACTCTTGTTTTCTTGGATCCTGCAGAAGATCGTGATCGTGGTATTAATGATGTGACAACAGAATATAAAATTTTGGATGGAAATGAAGATAACCATTTTCGTCTTGTTGTGACTATCAATCCAAGTGGAGAACCTCCATTTCTTCATCTTGAAACTACGACAAAATTGGATCGAGAAACAAAATCACATTATACACTAAATATTTCAGCTCAAGATGGTGGAATTCCTCCAAGATTTGGATATTTAAAAGTGAACATTATCATTGTAAGTTCTTTTTTTTTATTGGAAATAACTTTTTGTAGTACTATAGTAAAATTCTGTTCAATATTTTTTTTCGGTCTTTCCTATTTTTATTTTGGTTCAGTATTTTCACTTTATTTTCACTTTATTTTCACTCAATTACATGGCGCTCATATAATAAGTTCAAAAAATATCGTGTCTTTTTTTTTTTACTAAAAAGTGAAAGCATAAAATCAGAGAAAATTATTTATATCATTAACATTTTAAAAGGATACTTAATAATTGAAGTAACAAAAGAGATTATAAAGTATATAAATGCATGTTTTCTTGCATAAAATTATTATAGTAAAAAGTGCAATAATACAATATATTTTTTAATTCACAATATTTATAGGATGATGCAAATGACAACAGTCCAAACTTCGATCACAGTGATTATGTTGTCTCTCTTAATGAAAGTGTCCCACCTGGAACCATTGTATTGTCCGTCACAGCAACGGATAATGATGAAGGAGATAATGCCAGAATTACATACTATTTGGCTGATACTGAAACTCAATTTGCAGTAGACCCGGACACTGGTGTTGTGACCACAACTCAAATATTAAATTGTCAACAAAATTGTCCTCAAAATCAACATGGTTGTCCTAAGAGTTGTGTTTTTACTGTCTTTGCTTGTGATCATGGGATTCCTCGTCAAGATGGACGTACATACATCACGGTTAATTTATTGGATTCAAATACTCATGATCCGAATTTAATTATTCGCTACTTTCCACCAACTGCTAATTCTGCTTCCGGTATGTTTTCTTGTATTAATCTATAAAAATTATATATACTCTTTTAAAAACGGAGGAATCATAATATACTATTAGTTTTTAGATTTTTTAGATATCATTAAAAAAAACATCCAATTCCCTGTCATTAGTATGTATGTAATAAAAATATTGCAGGAGTAATATTATTTCATATTACACAATACAAAATATAATATTTTATAGCTTTCATAATATAAAATACTATCTTGTGTATTGGGTATCCACATAATATAATATCATAAATAAGGAGTTTGTAAAATTCATCATGTTTTTACTTACACCTGTTAATTTTAATATCATCAACAAATAATAATAACATGCATTGCTTTTGTTTTTTTAAATATGAAATTATTAGTGGATGAAAATGCACAGAATGGCTCTGTGGTTGCAGCAATTTCTGTGGTGGACATGGATGAAGGTCCAAATGGTGAAACAACAGTAAAAATAGTAACTGGAAATGAATTGGGACATTTTCGTCTTGAATCCACACCATCTTTCCAACTAGTTCGAGTGAATGGGATTTTAGATCGAGAGAAAATTAGTAAATATAATTTGACTATAGTTGCTACAGACAAAGGGATCCCACCTCGTTCCAGTACAACTTTCATCATAATAAAAATTAATGATGTGAATGATCATAATCCACATTTCCTCAAGACGGAATATTCAGCTGTACTAAGAGAACTAGTACCAATCGGAACTTATGTAGCAAGTATCACAGCTACTGATGAAGATACTGGAATTAATTCTCAAGTATATTATTCAATAGTTTCTGGAAATGAAAAAATGTGGTTTCATATTGATCCTAATAGTGGTTTATTGACAACTCGTGCTCTCCTCGATCGTGAACAACAAGGAACAGTTCGTCTTAAAATCAGTGCTCGTGATGGTGGTCCAAATCCTAAATGGGCTCATGCTCAAATTAAAATAACAATATTAGATGATAATGATGAGATTCCAGAACTTGCAGAGGAGAATTTAACTGTCAGTTTATCAGAGGAATCACCACCAGGCTCACTAATTGCCACAATCACTGCCTCCGATCAAGATCAAGGTACAAATGGTTCAGTCTCATATTATCTGGGTCCAGAATCCGAGTATGCCTACCCAGGAGTGTTCTATGTAGATCCAAGTAATGGAAGATTAGTGAGTAGATTAAAATTTGATCGGGAAGTTTTAAGTACATATAATGTACAAGTCATTGCCAAAGATCAAGGTGTCCCTGCTCTTTCTTCAACAGCAACCGTTCATCTCTCCGTCACGGATGTCAATGATAATGCTCCAATTATTTATCCAACTGAATATTTTTCTACAATTTCTGAGACTACAAGAGTAGGTAGTAAAATTGTTCAAGTACTTGCTCATGATCCGGATGAAGGGATTAATTCAAAAATATTATTCTCATTGGATTCTTCCCCTGATGGTTCGGATGGTTATTTCTTGATTGAAGAATTAACTGGAAATATCATATTGAAAAAGGATTTGAAAAATATTAGTAAGAAAAGATTCGTCCTCTTTGTCTCAGCAAAGGATGGTGGTGGAAGGAAATCTGGGGATAAAGCCACTATAGAAATTATCATTCCGTCAAATAATAATGATCAACTTCTCAAATTCAAGAAAGTACTTTACAATTTTACAATCATTGAGGATTTTGGAAATGTAACTACAACGGAAGGAAAAGAAGTGGGGAAAATTGAAGTGATTAGTATTAGTAGCAGTAGTGGTGGTAAAACGAAAGAGAGTGGTAAAAGTATGACAAAATTTTCAATCATATCCGGTGATCCACAAAGAATCTTTACTGTTGATGAAAATACAGGAATTATCCGTTCTGTAAAAGGTGTTGATCGAGAAGTACAAAGTTCATACATGTTAAAAATCCTTGCTCGAAGTGGAAATTCATATGGTACATGTGATGTGTCAATTACGATTGATGATTTGAATGACTGGGCCCCTAAATATGAGAGTAAGAGAATAATTACAGAAATACAAGAAAATGCTCCAGTGGGATGTGATGTTTATCTTGTAAAGGCAAGTGACCCAGACTTGGGTGAAAATTCACGAATTACTTATTCACTCACTTCAAATCCTGATGACATGTTTACTATTGACTCATCCAATGGACTCATTTCACTCAATAAACCACTTCGTTTTTCATCTGATTTAACACAAATAACCATTGAAGTGACGAGTAAAGACAATGGAACTCCACCCCTTTCATCTCGACAATCAATACTCTTAAAAATCACCGACTACAACAATCATAGTCCAATGTAAGTAAAAATTATTTCTTTATATATTTTTTTTAAAATCATTATTATGCATCAAACATCAACAGTAGAAGAGTATATTTCATAATATTGCATGTATATTAGAATTTGGAATGTGTATACTGTACACATACACATTTTTAGTATTTAATTTCACCATTCGCTATTTACTAAGAAAAAGGAAAGTATAATATATATAGTTTAGCATCACATTCAATTATATTTTTATGTTATAATAGTATAGCAGCAGCAGTCCCATTTAATCCTCTTTTTTTTATGTATAATATATTTTTCTTTTTGAATTGTGATAGTCCAACAGACAGAAATTGCATAAATAAATATCTTTATATTATTATTTATTATACATGTGTACAATGTACAAAAGTTACCATAAAGTAGATTTTATGCCCTAATTTTTATAGATGTATGAAAAGTGTCAATTTTTTTTTTGTTCCTTAATGTATTATCGTATTATATATCGTAGAATATATGAACTATGAAGAGCAGTACAATGACTTTTGTATGGTTATTTGTTGTAGTTATTGTTATTTTTTTTTCAACAATCAATTTGAACTATAATGCATGTATATGTGTTTTAGATGTTAGATATTATGCATGAAAGGATTTTGAACAGAGATAATATATAATATATACATAACTGCACTTTTTATTATGATAATATACATGCATTGTTATACATACAAACTACAAACATGTAGTAAAATCATCGTATTTGTTATAATTCTTATGCTCATGTCCATCTTGTACATCATAAATGAAATTTTATTAGGAAATAGGATGTACTTGTGTATGTATACATGCAAAAATGTGCCGTTTTTCTATTGTATTAATGAGAATGTTGATTGATTTTTTTTCTCTCTCTCTCTCTTTTATTCTTCTTTATCTATTCTACAGTTTTGATCACTCCTCCTATGAAACATCATTGTTGGAGACAACATCAGTGAACACTCGATTCTTTGCACTTCAAGCCACAGATCAAGATAGTGGTACGAATGCTCAAATTGCTTATGAAATTGTTGATGGAAATGGAGCACAAAAATTTGGAGTATTTCCGGATGGATATCTCTATGTAAAAACTCCACTTGATAGAGAAGAACAAGATTTCTTTAGCTTGACGGTGATGGCACGAGATGATGGAACTCCACAAAGGTCATCAACAGTCTCTGTAGTGATTTTCCTAATTGATGTGAATGACAATCCCCCTCAACTCGCCAACTCCACATTTACTTTCTACATTGCTGAGAATGAACCACCAGATACCTACGTGGGAAAAGTGACAGCTACTGATAATGATGTAGGAAGGAATGCAGAACTCAGCTATTCCATTCAGTCTGTTCAATCGGATTTTATAGTGGATCCTAAAAATGGATTTGTGAAAAGTCTCCGTTCTTTTGATCGTGAAAATTTACTTGCAACAACTGGACAAGATTTTATTTCCCTTGAAGTCGTTGTACAAGATGGTGGACAAGTCCGACTGAGTGATAAAGCTCAAATGAAAGTATTTATTACAGATGTGAATGATTCTCCTCCAATCTTTGTTCGAAGTTCATATACAGCACAAATTTCAGAAGGAGCACCAGTAGGATCACAAGTTATTCGTGTTATAGCTTCAGATGCGGATGAAGGGTTGAATGGAGATATTGTCTACTATTTGGGAGAGGGGAATGATGAGGATGTATTCAAAATTGATACAATTACAGGACAAATCAGTCTTGCAAAACAATTGGACCGAGAAAGTCAACCACAATACATGTTGACAGTTTGGGCTCAAGATACAGCCGAGAGTCATCCTTTGAGTTCATCAACCAGTGTCAAAATTGATGTTTTAGATGAAAATGACTCACCACCCGTCATCATGAATCCGTCAGAGTCTCGAATCTCCATAGTTGAGACGACCCCCATCAATACAGAACTCATCAAATTTCAAGCTTCCGATCCAGACATGGGACTCAATCAACAAGTATCCCTTTCTATAACAGGAGGTAACCGACATGAAACCTTTAGAATTGAACCTAAAACTGGAGCTCTTTATTTGAACAAACCCTTGGATTTTGAACGGTATAGTAGTTATACTCTTAATATTACGGCGAGTGATGCGGGTAATCCTAAACTATCTACTTCTATCCAATTCACCATCAATGTTTTGGATGTGAATGATAATAAACCCGTATTTCCAAGTACGGCCATCGTCTGTCAAATTCAAGAAGGTATTAGCATCAATTCACCAATTGTCACTGTTACAGCAGAAGATCCAGATTCTGGTTTGAATGGGAAAGTTAAATATTCTATTATTGATCAAGATCCAGAAGGGAATCATTTTGGTATTGATCCAAATAATGGGCTAATTCATACATTAAAACCGATTGATCGGGAATTTGCGGATACTTTCCGACTCACTGTTACAGCTACTGATCAAGCTATTCCCGTCTCATCTCGCCTCTCTGCTGAAAAATTAGTGACCGTCATTGTTGAAGGTAAATAATATATTATAATTAAAATAAAAATGCTTAATTTTTATTTCAAAAAAAAAGAAGAAGTTTTTATAAGTATTAGCATTTAAATTTCCTTTAAAAATATTATTAGATTACATATGATATGTGTAACAAAATGTGCATTATAAATTAATGATAAACAAAAATAAATGTAAAACTCATATATCATTTTTCATTTGGTTTCTATAAAATTATAGATGTGAATGACAACAGTCCTTCATTTATCTCAATGAATGCGGCTCTGGTAAATAAAGGAACGGACAAGAATACTGAAATTATCCGTGTGCGTGCCAAGGATTTGGACTCGGAGTCAAATGGTGTTGTGACTTATGAAATGATAAGTGGAGATTCATCCCTCTTCAAATTGGATAGAAATACAGGAAGTTTAGTGTTAAAGAGGAGTGTAGATGAAGTTCAACCACGTTATCAATTAAGAATCCGTGCAACAGATGAAGCAATTCAATCACAAAGAAAATCATCAGATCTCGGCTTGAGTATTCTCGGTGTTTCGGATAAAAGTGATTCCGGACTAGTGACCTTTTCTGAAGCATTATATAAAGGTTCCATTCTAGAGAATGAACCTGTTGGAAGTTCTATCTTGACCGTGGTTGCTAGTTACAGTGGTGGTAGTAGTGGTGGTAGTGTTAATAATAATAATAATAATCCAGAGATTGAGTACTACATCACGAATATCACATCTACAAATGGTGACATGCAAGATAAACTCTTTGATATCGACTTGAGAAGAGGAATTATTTCTACTGCTACAGTCCTCGATAGAGAAATGGGCGTGTGGAGATTTCAACTGGAAATCTATGCCATTGTTGTAAGTACGAGAGGCCTCCACACGACTTCTACCAAGGTATGTACATGATTTTCATTATTACATCTACATGCATAGATTAAACTATACTATAGAATAATATTATACTATAGATTATAAGATGAGCATAGACACATGTACATGTATGTGTACTTACATGTTTTTTTTTTAAAAAAAATATCATATATCTTCTTGGTTCATGTAAGTAGGATCGTCTCCTTAACTTCTTACAGTCAGCGTGCATAATATTATAGTATTATAGAAATATTACATACATATATATATAAATATGTGTATATACACTCTCTATGAAAGACGACTCATATAGATGCATGGATAGATGGAAGAATTTCCAATCATAACTACTCACTTCCACTCCTTTAGATTACGACAAGTCTTTCATGTTGACAACATTTTGTTTTCCAAAGAATTCTTGTTCCTTTCTGTCACTTATACTTAACTTTGAGTTTTAAGTCTTGAGTTCCAAGTCTGAAATATGAAATCTCCTTTAACTTTTTTCATCCTACAACCACCACAACTCTTACTATGTATTACTATATGACCATATGTACTACAATGTACTACATCGTCGTCATCATCATCACTATCCCATCCATTTTTTTTCTGCTCAATCTTCTTTCCAAATATTATAACCTCTGTCCCTCATTCGCCTCTTTCTCGTTCTCTCTCTTTCTACTCATTTCTCTCAATTTTCATTTTAAATTGAACAGAGAAAGAGTGTATACTATAGAGTTTATAGAGTTTAGTCCAGTTGAGTAGTGCAACTGTGTGTGAGTATGTTCAAGTCAATGATTGTGCATGCGTGTGTATAATATATTTTGTGTGATACGTATTATGTTATACGTTATCCAGTATGTACAATGTACAGTGTGTACTTACCCTGTTCGTCTTTTTCCTCTTCAAAGAGCACCTCATACACACATAATTACAGGTTTCTAAAATAAACCCTGACCTTTTTCAAACAGATTATAGCTCATGTTCTTACGTGTGTGTATTAGTTATTAGTTGGTCCATATGTACATGGCATGGATTTTCTTTGAAATACAGTATGGTGTATGGTAAAACAATTATTATTAATATTATTATTATCATCATCATGAAAATGGTGTTCAG
>JAQGBI010001102.1:0-11276 GCA_034698325.1 Sminthurinus elegans
TCAAGGTTAAAAGCCATTGAAGGTTTGGCGCTAAATGAGTTCTTTTATGGATTAAAACCTTATATTCCCGTCAGCTGTCAGGCGTTTTTACTTGTATCACCATAAACTTCGTACAATTTGTGTACTAACTGCACAAAGTATGTAATATTTCCCCTCAGTTTTACGTGTCGTACATGCGTCTGAAAAAAAGATGTTCCAAAAAAGTTTTCCAAAATGACATTTTTTTGAGAAATCGACTTTTTTTAAATTAACTTTTTTGTCCAGGTTTCCGAAACTGGGAATCAAATTTCATAAATACAGTAGTGCATTGTGCACTTGAGGTTTTATTAATGAAAGAAAAATTGGTTTAAATTTTCTGTGCATTTCCCTACAGTCAATTTTGTACGACCATGTTGGCATTAAACTTTTTATTTTCAATTTGAAAAATTGTAGCTCCGCTGTCTGGACGAATTGAAAAGTTTTGATACCGAAACTTTTTTAAGAGGTTTTCCCTTAATGTAATTCTAAAACCAGTAGTCCATTTATGCACAAGTGTGTGGAACACAAAAGCCAGTTGTTTGTCTTTCTTCCAGAACAGCCATATTTTAAATTGTTTGGTAGATTGTAGTACGCACTGTGTTGTGGCTGGAAATATGAACGTTGCATTTATTATTAGAGAAAAGTGTACTGTTTTCAAATCAAGTAACAATTTATTCGCAAGTCCTATCTATAAATGCCCGATGTGCTCAATGAAAGTTGTGGAAACGGGGTTTTTGACATATTTTTTTTAAACGCTTGGAAGTCCAATAAATCTGGGCGAAAACAGGAGATATTTTCAGAGTATGCCAGGTTGGGTTTTTGGGTAATTGGGTATCAAAAAAAGCAAAAACCCACTGGGTTTTTGGGTAATTGGGCTTTTCCTATGTATTAAATCTGTAGTACGAGTTTTTTCACGGTAGATGGCGTAGGAAAAACCCAATTACCCAAAAACCCAAGCAAAAAGGAAAAACCCTGTGTTTTTGCATTCTCTGGATATTTTATACAAAGTATAAGAAAATTGTCCAAAGTTATGCAGTGTATAAACGTCCATTCCAGATATCAAGCACAGAAAATAATAAAAATTCCTGAACTTGAGTAAATCATAAAAGCCCGACCTCTGTATGTAATTTTTAACCACCGACCACCAAAACCGCCAACTGAACCTCCAAATCGAAAAGGGTTTCTTTAGTCTAGCCGCTGGTGGATGAAAATGAGACTTGTTATTCATTTTATTGATGTAACTACAGCTTACTTGAAGTTTCGTTTCCGGTGCATTTCATCTCATCCGTTCCGTCTGGACAGTTCCAGTGATTGTCACATTCCCAATCCTTGTGATAGCATTTCCTAGTAGTGATGCACGGCCGCATATTTTCCACGCCGTCACACGGTTTTGTGGCTTTGTTCTCTTGAATCCAGTCGTAAAAGTGGCTGACCTCAGTGAAAACACCAATGGCGTTGTTACGTGAACAAACAGCAGGGCCAAAAGACAATATTCCCACCAACAAATTCCCAAAGGAATTGCCAAGTCTGTAATTTTGGATGACGAGCGGCCCGCCGGAATCTCCAGTGCACACGCGAGTGAACTCATCTAGTGCGCAGAAAACACCCCTTCTCAAATTGAGGCCCCGCATTCTGCTCAATTGATCACGACAATCTTCCGGGGGTAGAATTGAGACTTCGCCCATTTGAAGAAAGTTGGACAGGTTTCTCACATTTGAAACTTGACCCCATCCGCTGATCACCGCCGTCACGTCTACAACCAAACCAAAAAACAAACAGTCATTTTATTTTTGCTTTGCAGTTGTTGTAAAACTAGGTGCAAACACCAGGGTTTTGGCAGTATGAAACATTGCAAATTTACTAAATGTGGATATTTTAGCCAAATCATTTTACTTGAAAGTTTTTCGCTGGAAAAGGATGGGAGCCAAACTGCCTGCACATCCTGATAGAAATGCATTGTGTCCACATGCAAAATGGCGATATTACTTCCATTTCTGAAATCCGAGTAGTCCGGGTGAATGATGATTTTCCGGACCTGAAACATGTTGTCCGTGTCATCCAAAGCTGTTTTCCCAGCCACGACAAAAAGGCGACTCAAATGTCTTGGGTTGTCAAAGCAATGGGCGGCGGTGAGTGCAGTGTTCTTGTCCAAAATGACCGCACCACACAAAAGCCGAAAGCCCTCGTTGGTTTGGTATCGGAGACTCAGTTGATGCGGAATCGGATCTACTCCGCCGGGAACTGCCCAAATCCAAACATAGTCAAACAAGCATTCAAATATAAATCACGAGGATCGAATCCAACTCAAGAGTACTTTGTGGAAATAATGTATTGAGAATGTGAAATGTAAATCGCAGTAGAGCAAAAAAAGAAGCAAAAGTACCTAAACCAAGTTGGTTGGCAAGGTCATCATAATCCACAGTTTCTTGAGTTTCCTCTTCCTCTGCCTTTCCTGTCAATTCACAATGTTCATAATTCCGACACAGCAGCATTAGTATAAATTAAATAATTTTTTACATGAGCAGACAATCCATGCTGCGCTACCCACTCCCGAAGAAGAAATCAGTTAGCGAGTTTTGAAATCTTGCGTTGCCCCCCATTCAGATTTTCATGGATATTAAAAGTGAACAAGTTTTTTAAGAAAACGTTTTAAAATGATTAAATTGGAATAATAAATGATAACTAAACTTACCTGTGACATTACTGTGAGATTTGCACATTTTTTCATCGGATCCATCCGCACAGTCAAATTGTTTATTGCATCTTTGAGCTTTATTAATGCATTCTCCATTGAAACATTGAAATTGAGAGGAGGAGCACAAGGAATTGGATCGTTTTTCTGCAATCCACTCGTAAAAGTGGGAGACACTAGTGAATCCATTGGGATAACTTTGTGCCTCGCACCTTCTGGGACCAAACGAAGTGATTCCGACGAGGAGATCTTTTTCATTGTCTTCTGCATCCACATAATTTTTGATGACGAGTGGACCACCGGAGTCACCTTCACAGATATTCGAAACGTTGTTGTAGCCGCAGATCATGGAGTCTTTTAAAAAACCCCACTGCCTTTTACACCGTGAATGCTCTAGAAATTCCAGGTCAACCGACAACAGAACTGGAGACGGACCTCCTCCAGTTTCCGTTTTACCCCAACCCGTTGCCACTCCTGCGTCATCTTAATAAAAAAAACAGGAAGGTTGTCAACTTTCACCTTTCTACTTTTTCTGCATAAAAAATTGTCTCTAAAAGTTAAAACAATGCTTTTAATGTTCTACATACCGTGAAAAACTGGAGTAAATGGAGATGAAATCCAGACATTGTTGACTCTGTCAGTGAAATTAAATTCTCCTTTAATCCGGATCACAGCAATATCGTTGCCCTTCAAAATGTGTTTGTATTTTGGGTGTTTGAACAAGTTTTTAATCTGGAAAATTTGTTCTGTGGAGTCAGTTTTGTTTAGATTTTGCTCTCCGGCGACAACCAAAAACCTGCTAATATTGAGCGACCGTACTTTTAATAAGTTTGGATCGAAGCAGTGAGCGGCGGAAAGAGCCGTCCTTTTGTCCAGAATGACGCCACCACAGGAATGATTTCCTTTATATTGGATGCTCAGTTGATACGGTACTGGACTTTTAATCTGGTCCACCTCTTCTCCTGCAAATGAAGTTGCGGCTAGTCAACAGCAAAGCAAAAATAATCAGTTAGTTTTCAGTACTTGGAAACTGGACTCGAAAAATCTAAATTAGAGCATTTGTATTTGTTAGAACTTACCGAGGTCCACCAAATGAGCAAGTTCATCATCTGTACATAAGATTCAAGCAAGAAACAAAATTACAATGGGGACAAGGAGTAAAATAAAAAATAATATGTTTATGAAAAGACGAGAATGTTTAAAAACCTGTAAAGGTGTGGGAAATTTCCTCGTCGTCATCGCCGTCAAAAACAAGTTGAATCCAATGAGAATACTTTGCAACGCTCGTGTACAACATTTTCCCTTTGTTTCCTGCCTCATTTGAGGAATTCATAGCCAAAACTCCAGAGAGAACACCCGAGCAGATTAAACCACTTCCAGCGAGTGGGCGCACCAAATGTTCAAACGGCTCAGTACAAATGAAATTTTTCTCCTCTGCTCCCTCCAAATCCTCAGAGCATTTAGATGACGCGATCGTCCTAACTTCACCGACTCCACGCTCAAGACAAATTGAAGTTTCACTAGCTGAAAAAAGATTTTGAAACATGTGTGAAATGGTAAACCAATTTTAAAACCTCGTGAAATAACTTAATTTGAACTTTTGTATTGATTTTGTCATTTATTTAGAAACGTACGGAAATCTTCATGGGCATAACGAATTTTGGAAGTGCGAGTGTTGTCCAGCTCCAATTCTGAGTTCAATTGAATCACCGCGACGTCAAATGGAGAATCTTCGCTGTCCACTGCCGCGTAAGAAAAGACTTGATCAATCATCCGAATTTGACCCTCGTTTTGATTTTTCCCATTGGCTCTGATTTTGAAAAGGCTCTCATTTCTTCCGGCGAGACAACTGAAGACCGTGAGGACGAGATACGAGGAAATTATTGAGCCCAAACAAACTGTTGAATTTGCTCCACCCTCGAAATCGTACAAAATTTCAACTTGATGCGGAAGCATCCCCGCCAAACTCATTTTGAAAACCCTGTGAAATTTCAAGTTTCAAAAGTCTTACTGTGAATAAAATACAGATTTTGATACGCTTAAATTGAATTTCTACATTCAAAATTAATGAAAAGCTCTAAAAAAATATTTTATTTGTGTTGAGGACTCACTACAATTACGAAGCTTCAAAATGTTGAGACTAATTATAATTTGATATGAAGACACAAAAATATTGTACTTTGAATTGATATTGGGAACAGGTTAAAATTTAAACGTGTTCTCCGCCCCACACTTGATTTTGTAATGAAAAACGAAATGGATACAGAGATGAAGAATGAAGAGAGAGAAATGGACTGAGAAAATAAACTACAGAGAGAAAAGGGAGTTTGTGTGACGCACAAAGATTGAGATGAAAATGTGTGTATCCCAGTAAATGAGAAATAACTGAAAATTATGCATTATAAATTTACACTTGTTTTTGTATCATCAATTTTACTGGGAATATGGCAAAATTATGTCACATCTTGTTGAATTCTCCACGAGATAAACGTATGCTAAATTTCCTAGTAAATTCTATAATCTCGTGGATTTGAACTTTGATTGGATATTTGAGATCTGAGATGCACATGTAAACTACGAACATAATATGTTACATATCTACGATTTCAGCTAAATCCTCTCCGTATCTAATATTCTGTATTCTGTGTTATGTTTAAGATTCACGCATCCAAATCCAAATCCAACTGACGCAATCAAATAAAATAAATTAGATTCACATCTTTGTCCAGACATACAAATAAAACAACACACAAAGAAGGAATTGAATTGAATATGAAATATGAACATGATTTCAATGATGTGGTTCTTTTTCTATAGTCTCGAGTCTGGAGTACAATATTACACATAAATCATTAAACTTTGCCTTTTAGTTTATAATTTTCTTGAATTGATGTGTGCCATTTACTAATTTCTATCACGAGTTAAAAGTAAATGTAAAATCTACAATAAATTCAAAACTGTAGAATACAGAATATTTTTATGGAATTCCTTTTGTGTATCGCACCTTTTACTTTGGAATAAAATTAAAATTTAACATGAAATATGAGTCCAGTATCAAAAATATCAAAGGAAAGTGTACAAACATTTTCTGAGATCAATTAAATAATATTTTTATTATTACATCATTCTCTTGATGTAATGACAATTCATAAACATTGATTAAAAAAAAATACTTGACAAGTTGTACAAAATTCAAATCAGCGTGAAATTATCTTGGGGTAAAAACAAGTCAGAAGGAAAAAGTTGTTGGTTTTGGTTGTCCAAAGGAAGAGGAACAGAGACAGAATTATTATCATTATTTTTATCACTTTCCATCACAAAATCTTGTTCATCTGTAGCAGTCTTCATTCCCTCTGTTGTACTTTGACTCGTTACGGTGGCTTCAGGTTCAATTGTTTCTGCTTCTGTATTTGTTGTTGTTGTTGTAGCAGTTGAAGTTGAAGATAAAGAGACTTGCCTTTCTTGGGTATGACTAAATTCATGTTTTTTACAAAGTTCTAGAGAAAAGAAAGTCTTTTTACACTCTCGACATGAAAAAATCCTTGTAGTTGGTTGCTTCTTTTTAATTCCTGTGCATGCCACCTCATGGACTTTGAGTGCTCTCATATTTTTAAATTTACTATCACAACGGGAACAATGAACGATTTGAGGATCTGTCCAAGACGGCAGAGGAGGAAGTGCATGACCATTGCGACTACAGTGCTTCATCAGAGTCTATTTAATCAAAGATATCAAAAATATTCATAAAACACATAATAATTAATAATTACATAACATAATATGTAATTTACATAAAAAAATTCTGAAGTGCCTCGAGCTGGAATTGAACTCCCGACTCATGCACAAATGTACAAGTGCCATTATAATCTTAAATCATATACGAGGCACATATACATAATACAGGGATATTCTACAATTTACAAGTAAAAAGTGTTAAAAAAATATCAATTATCAAAGTTTCTATGCCACTTACTGCCTTTGCTGTGTAAATCTTGTCACAACCTTCCGTCGCACATTTAAATGTGGCTTCAGAATGAACTCGCTGTTTGTGACCATACAGGGCCCCTTGTGTTCTACACGGACGACCACAAATTTCACAAGTGTACTTAATCTCCGTGGAATGCAGGGTGTCTATGTGCGTTCTGAGACTTCTTGCCGTTATGAAAACCCTTATCACAAGAAACAAAATAAATAAAATCCCAAGAATTAAAATACATTTCTAAAACCAGGTAAAAGAGAATAAAATAATAAAATTAAAATAAATAATCATGAAACACATAATATTAAATATTGAATCTTGACTTACTTTCCACACTCATTACAGAGTGACCCCTTTGAATCTTTTGAATGTTTCAGCCTCATGTGACTCATCATTGTGACATAGAGCTTCCTCTTGGACTTGCACACACAACATTGGAATTGAAAGCCCGTCCCATCCACATCCGCCTCATCATCAATTTTCACAAAGCGATGCTCGTCGTCATAAATGAAGGAACCATCCGGGAGCTCTTTGGCCCTGTGATGCTTCTTGCGCTCCTTTGGGACACAAGGGTGGGATTTCAAATAACTCTCGTTCACAAACTAGAAATAAAAAAACAAAATTAATTAAAAATTATTAATAATAACTAATAATAATAATCTTTAATCGGCATTCGGCAGACGCTGAACATTATACTTGCTTTAATATTACAATTATTAATAATTATTAATTATTATTAATTTTAAAATCAGAAACTCGTACCGATTTTTTACACTTCAAACACACACATTTAGGAGCTAAAAAGCACAAAAAAAGTACATGGATGCAAATTATATACCAAAAATGGGAATACACAAAAAACAACAATAATAATAATTATTATTATTTACACTAGTATTTTTAGTATTTTTAATATTTATAGCATAAAAAATATAACATACTTAAATTATGAATGAGATCCAAGTGTCTTGTGAGACTAGTTTTAGTTTTCCACTCAAGGCCACAAGTTGAACAAGTAAAAGTTGGTCCCGTTTCCGGATCTTCTTTCATCTCATACTCCCATTTTTCAGCATACAGAAAAAAACCGGGTTTTTCTGGAATCGGTTCTGACATTGGCTTTTTTGTCTTTTTTATTTCTGCATCCGGTCCGTGATATTTTGCAAAATGTCTTTTTAAATCCCTGCCTCGACCAAGTGAGCTTTGACAATTTGGACATTTCCATCTCGTCACTTCTTTACTTTGAGGAGCTGAAACGATTTACAAAACACAAATTGTAAAATACAAACTATAAATATCTTTAAATAAAATCATAAAATAAATTTAATTTTCTGATACAATAAATATTTTATTTTAACACCATTAACTTTTATACTTTTAATTAGAAATATTTATTATAGTATGAGTTCTTACGGGCATCTCCAGCTGACTTTTCAAAAATGACTTTTGTGTAAGCATAATCATCCACATTAAAACTATCAGGAAGTTCATAATCCGGGTCAGGATCTTTTTCTTTATTTGTACTGTTGGTCTCAGAAGATGAAAGACGGGGCTTTTTAAAAGGGATGGATGGGCCCATGGAAGGATCGTAGTCAAAATCATCATCATTGCTATAATCATCGTCGTAATTGACAACATCATTATAAATTTCTTCCTCCTCCTCTTCCTCATTTGCTGATACATACTCTTCAAATTTAGTCTTTTTGACTGCTCTCCGTTTTGATCTTCTTTGTGGTACATTTTCTGTGTCTATCAAATCGGCTGTGGTTATATTTTCTATTGTAATTTCACTATTTTCTGCTGGCTTGAAATTGAAATTGATGTTGATGTCAACGGGACACGGACGAACTTTGATGACGGGAGAAAAACCTTTAGAAATTTATAGACAAGCACACATTAAATAAAATACATCAAGTACAATAAAAACTGTATTATACTTTCAATCTCATCTTTTTAAATTGACATTTTTATAAAAAAAACAAAAACAGGGAAATCTTACGAGTATAAACAATTTTACGGAGATTTGAAATCAATTTAATTGTGTCATTTTTCTCAGTCTCTTCTTCTTCTTCGTCTTCATTTTCTTGTTTAATTTCCACATCTAAAAATTGACCCGAATCCTCTTCACATGGAATTTTAACAACAGTCTTTTTTCCCTTTTGTTCTTGTTCTTGTTGAATTTGAGTTTGGGTTTGAAGAATGGTTTTTGTAATTGTGGCGATTGTTGTTTTAATTGCAAGTTGAATCTGTATTAAACTGGTTTGTAGATTGAAGAGTTTGAGTGCAATCACTTGACAATCGTCACAAAAGGCATTTGAAATGGTCAACGGGGAATTGAGAATGAAATTGTCCAAATCGAGAAGAGAACAAACAGTTTTGAAGAGTTGACCGGAGTCATTGTTGTAATTATTGTCAATTCTGTTGTTACACACGAGACACTTTAAAGAGGCCATGATGAATTTTAACTAAACACTTAATCACACTCAAAATCCAATGTGACATTACATTTCTCTTTTGATTATCTCTTTCGTCAATCGCAGAAAATCACAAATGTTCAAATTTATTTCTCGTGCATTTTGCTTGCGGGGCATCTGCTGTTCTCTCCTTTTACATCAATACGCAAAATTTCTCATGAGCTTTTTTGTCAGAGTGCAGACACTTTTACATTAATTTCAATTGCTTCTTCTTTTAGTTGTCCACAGAGTTGGTTTTACAAATGCGATAAAATTCTAATACTTGTAAATTGTGAATGACTATTTTTTCAATGAAAAATTCTGCATAAAACGAATGATTCACTCGACAAAAGTAGAATTAGTGCAAAAATACACACAGTCATTGAATATTTCAACTTTAAAGGTTTAATGCAGAGAGTGAAAAAGAAATTAACTCCAGTTTTACTTTCTCATCATCATTCATGCTTCATCGCTCTCATTTTGACTTTTGACTGTCTCGCTCTTTGATATTTTTTTGTTCTTCTCTTGAATTTATAAAATCCATTTTGTTCACTTCATGTCAAAATTTTGTCACAACTCAATATTTATTTAGCTGTTTTATATTATTTCAATGAATGAACATCATTTGATCATGTGAATATGAATCAACCAAAGGGAGAAAATTAAAAATTGCACATGTTTTTATAATATGCTTCAAGTTCAAATACAAAGAGCTCTTGTTCATTTCCAGTGCCGGTCTTAGGTACACGCTAGCCACGCAGCTGCGTGGGGCGCCGAGGGATTGAAGGCGCCAAAAAGGCAAAATTAGGGGCGCAAAAAAGGAATTAAGGGCGTAAAATCCGAAAAAAACGGTGTAAAACAGCAATTTTGGTGAAAAAATTTCAAAAGGGCGCCAAAAACTGAAATCTGGACCACCATATTGGTTTTGCGTGGGCGCCATTTTTATTTGCGTGGAATCTGCGTGGGGCGCCGAAAACCAAAGGCCGGCACTGTTCATTTCCACATTTCACATGTGCTTTAAACTGGGCTTTGCACTTTTTATGAGTGAGAGCAATTAAATTTTGGTCATCAAAAATCAAACGGAATATTTATTTTTAGGTCTTGTAAGAAGATGTTGTCTCTTGCGACTTGGAAAATATTACAATAATAAAACATTGTTGCAAGCTTCTCTTACGATTCAAATGTGCAATTAAGCATTAATTGTGTGCATTTTGATGGCTGGACATTGAACATGGTAAAATTGGAGTGCAAGAGACTCGTAATTTGTTTATTGTCCATCCATTCAAATGCTCATCTACTCTGATTTTCCGTCTCTCTCTCTGTACAAAATGTACATGCAACAAAACATGAGGAGGCAAATAAAAATAGTGTTATTTTGTAGACAAATTTATAAATTTATTTTATAAATCAATTTGACTCTTTTCAAATGATATGGTAAATGGTTTTTCTATTTTCTGTTTTCTACCTAAATCCACTTGCGCCAAAAGAATAACTGTAAAAAAAATTGAGACTAAAATAAGTCCAACTGATCTCACACTTTTTATTTGTTTTTGTATTTCCATGGCAACTCTTTTTCGTTTTAAAAGCTCTCGACACTCAATTTTTTAAGGGGGGATGTAGAATTTAGATTTAGGATTTGAAATCTGGATTGGAATAATTCAACACAAACCAGAAGCATGAAACATGAATGAAAAAATGAATGGTCAACATGAGAAACTGATAAATAAATTATGTCTGTAAAGTTTACAACCACAACTAATCCAAGTTCTAGGACAACAGCAACACAAAATAGGCTTTAAAATCCTCTTTTTTTGACAGTTTAGCATTTATTTATATTTTGTTTTGAAATTTACAAGTGTGAGAAATGATATTTTTTTTTTGTTTTTTATTTTGTTTCATTTTCAGTCATTTCCGATTCCAAATCCAAATCCGACTCAGATTGCGGCATCACTTCCGTTTCATTAGTTTTCAACTGGTGAGATTCTGGTTTGGCTTCAAGTTGAGATTTCAAACCAGAAGGAAAAGCAGAAGGAGAATCAGAAACGGCCTTTAATCCAGATTCTGCTTCCAAATCGGATTCGGTTTCGGTTTCGGAATCTTGAGAGTTGATATTATTGAGAGCGATGTTCGCAAGGAT
>JAQGBI010001103.1:0-11273 GCA_034698325.1 Sminthurinus elegans
TCTCTGTATTTTTCATATAGCTTCACCCCCAGTTCTCACAAAGGGTCCAGAGAACAAAACAGTTCTTGAAGGGAATGATGTGACACTTTTCTGTGAAGTTGAAGGTATATTTTCATTTTATTGATAAAGTTTTTACTACATCATTTTAAAAGTATGTATATGAAGAATGAAAATTTATGTATGTTTCGTCGTTGTTTTCTCATTTTTAGGCTCTCCTGCTCCAAATGTGACTTGGTGGTTGAATAGTAAGTTTACGCACAGATTTGTTTTATATTTTATCTTTTCTAGTCAATGATATAAAATATGATGAGTAATGAATAATGATTGAGTTTTATATGAAAATGTCTTTAAATTTATTTTAGACACTGAGGAAGTTTCATCTCAAGGTAGATTTCAAATTCTGGACACGGGGAGTCTCCTCATTGCGGCAGTTCGTTCAAAAGATGCTGGAACTTACACCTGTATGCGAGAGAATATTGCTGGAAAAGTGATAAAGAGTGCGGATGTGACTATTCTTGTACGAACTCAAATTATTCAACCTCCTGCAGATACACAAGTCATTCTTGGTCATGTCGCTACACTTCAGTGTAAAGTTTCTAGTGATCCAGCTCTTCCTTATGAAATTGACTGGGAGCATGATGACATGTACGTTTTTTATTCCATATTTTCTATTTTGTACAGTTTTATTTATCTTTTTACCTTTTTCATACACAGTATTAATGGTATTTTTAACATTATTTTAAAAATATTTATTTTATTTTTTTGTGGTATTTAGTCCAATTATTCCGGGAGTGTCAAATCGAATTCTCATTCATTTGGATGGAACACTTGAAATTCGTGAAGTGAGAGCATCGGATGTTGGTCCATACAAATGTATCGTTCGTTCTCAAGGTGGACATGATGAAAGGATTGCCCGTCTCAAAATAATTGAACTTCCCTACCCACCGACAAATGTGGTAGCGGATAAACTTCCAACACTAGCTCCAGGAGCAAATGCAAAAGCTGTGAATATTAGTTGGAGTTCTGGTTTTAATGGAAACAGTCCTATTCTCAAGTACATTATTCAAAAACGAACTGTGAATCCTCCAAGTAATAGTGGGAATGGTGGGAGTGGAGAGACGAGTGGGAATGGAGGAAATAGTCTTCAACAGTTGGCAGCAGTAATTGACCTCGGTGCGGCCAGTTGGGAAACTCTCCTCTCAAATCTCTCAGCAGAAGGAAGGACAGTAGTGATTGAGAATTTGAAACCAGCAGCTTCTTATCAGTTTCGTGTGAGTGCGGTCAATGCTGTGGGGGAGGGTGAACCATCAGCTGCTTCAAATATTGTGACCTTACCTCAAGAACCACCCACTGGACCACCAGTTGGCCTTGTGGGCAGCGCTCGCTCCATGAGTCAAATCATTATTCAATTTCAACCACCCCTTGAAGAACATCGGAATGGACAAATCCTTGGTTACATTCTCCGCTATCGACTTCACGGTTATGGAGAAAGTCCTTGGAACTATCGGAATATAACAAATGAAGCTCAAAGGAATTATCTCATTGAAGATTTGATCACATGGAAGGATTATGAAATTCAAATTGCTGCTTATAATCATAAAGGAGTTGGGATTTTTAGTCCGGAAATTCGAATCAAGACGAGAGAAGGAAGGCCGAATGCAAGTCCAACAAATTTGAGAGCAAAATCTGTCAATTCCACTTGTGCTCAAGCTTGGTGGAAACCACCGGATCCACAACAAATTAATGGAATTAATCAAGGATACAAGATTCAAGCATGGATTTGGAAAGATTCTGATTCTTCCAGTTCTGGTTCTGGTTCTAGTCAATCTCATTCCATTCCAGCAGCTTCTGTTTCAGTCCCTCCATCACCTTTTGACCCTCAAGTAGAACAATCTGGCTTCCTTTGTGGACTTGAAAAATTCACAGAGTACAATTTAACAGTGTTGTGTTTTACAAATCCAGGGGATGGTAAAAAGAGTTCGGCAGTTATGATCAAGACGTTGGAAGACACTCCGGATCCAGTGAGAGACCTCCATTTTGAGGATATTTCAGATCGATCTGTCCGTGTGGTGTGGAATGAGCCAGCCAAGACTAATGGAATTCTTACAGGCTATTCTCTTCGTTATGGAGTTAGTGGGAATAGTGTGAAAATGATGAATGTGACGGCTAATACTACTAGTGTTAAAATCAATGAGTTGAAAGCCAGTACTTTTTACTATTTTGAAGTTTGTGGATTTACTCGAGTAGGACTTGGAGAGTGTAAATCTGCAAGTATGAAATCCGGTGTGGAGCCAGTGGTACGTACATAATAATTATTATTAGTATAAGTAAAATAAGTATAAAGAATAGTATCTTTTACATTTTTTTTTATTAATGATGAATGTTATCGAGAGTCGAGCGCTGTTTTAATTGTTCTTTGTTCGTTTTTATTTCAGCATCCAAGTCCCCCATACAATTTGGCAGTGTCCAACATCCAACCATTTTCTGTTGTTCTTCAATTTTCTCCAGGATTTGATGGCAACTCTAGTATTACAAAATGGACTGTACAGGCCTCAACAAATCGAAATTCCACTTGGCATGACATTTACGAGTATAATGAACAGTTGACAAGTAATTCAATTGGTATGAGTCCAAATGGAATGGGAAGTAGTAGTAGCAGTAGTAATGGGAATGGAAATGGGAATGGAGTAAGAAATAAAAATTCCAGTATGGAAAATATCGTCGTTCATAATCTCATCCCATTTGTACAGTACAAACTTCGACTCATTGGTCATAATGTTGTAGGCCCATCCATTCCATCTGAATCAACTCAGCTTTTTGAGTCCCTTCAAGCTCCACCAGCTCATCCTCCTAGAAATGTTACTGTTCGTGCCATGTCTTCCACTCAATTGAAAATTCGATGGATTGTACGTCATTATTATTTTTTATATTTCTTATTTTATATCTAATAACTTCTAATGAATTCTAATAAATTGTACATATTATGCAACATATTGTAAAACTTTTTTCCATTATATATTTTTTTTTAAAATAGCCCCTTCAACAAGTTGAATATCATGGAAATCCTCGTGGGTATAACATTTCATATCGTCAGAGTGGAAGTGGTAGTGAAAGTGGAAATGGAATTGAACACCCATGGAAATATGAAATTATTAGTAATCCTACTGGAAATTCCTTTGTCCTCGAGAATCTGAATGAATATACACAATATGAAATCAAAATGTCTGCTTTCAATGATGTCGGTATGTCTGAATATTCCGCTCCAGCTCTTGAAAGGACGCGTGAAGCTGGTAAGTAGTTTTATACATTTTTATCCCTTATTAAATCTTCACGAATACCAATAATAATTATTATTATTTCTTGTTATAAATATAGTAGTAAAAATGTCAAATTAATATAAATAATTATTTTATAATTTTCCAGTACCGGGAGTAGGACCAAAAATCATGGATGCAAATGCAACTTCTTCAACTACAATTGTTGTGAGATGGGCTCAAGTTCCTGAAGAACATTGTAATGGAATTATTGATGGTTACAAGATTTATTATGGAGCTAAAAATGTACCATTCAAATTCAAGACAATCAATACAAATGCTACTTTCACTACAACACTCACACAACTCAAGAAATTTACTCAGTATCATATTCAAGTCCTTGCATTTACTCGTGTTGGTGATGGAGTGTTGAGTGATCCACCGGCTCTTGTCCAAACTTGGGATGATGGTATGTCCTATGTCCTCTTCTTTTTATACAAATTATTAATTATTAATGTGTTAATAATATATCCTTTTTCATTCGTTGTTCTAAGAATAAAAAAGTAATAATCACTTTTCTCTAATGTTTTTCCTGTAGTTCCTGGAGCTCCGAGCAATGTCTCATTTCCTGATGTGTCAACAACAATGGCTCGAATGATTTGGGATGCTCCAGAGGATCCAAATGGAGTAATTCTAGCCTATCGAATAACACATGCTTCTGATGAAGTATCATCACCGACTTTCTCTTTGGAATTTCCACCGGAAACAAGAACTTTTAGGTATTTTTCAAATTATATATGTCATAATATTGATTATCATATATTATTTTATTGTCTATACATGAAATATGAAATGAATGATAAAAGAGATTAAAAATTATAAGTGATATTATAAATTATAAACAGCGTTTTATAAATCCTTTTCACTTTTCATCTATATTATAGAGCAACGGAGTTGGAGCGTGAGAAATATTATTGGTTCACAATCACTGCCAAAACAAGATTGGGTTGGGGAGAGACGGCAAAACTTCTTCTTTTCACCACAAATAATCGAGAACTTCCTCAAGCTCCAAGTGCACCCATAATTTCCCACTCTCAAGTTCAATCTCATCAAATCACATTTTCATGGACACCTGGACGTGATGGTTTTGCTCCAATCCGCTACTATACAGTTGAATATAGTGAAAATAATTCCCATTGGCAACGAATTGGTCGTGTCTCAGTTCCTACTTATACTTGTGTCAATTTGAAACCTCATACTTCATATAAATTCCGGATTCAAGCAACAAATGATATTGGTTCTAGTTCTTTCTCATCCGAGTCCAATGTCACATGGACACTTCCAGCAGCCCCCACCGGCCCTGTGAGTGAAGTTTCTGTAGTTCCAATCACAACGACGAGTGTTAGAGTCTCATGGAAACCATTGTCTTTGGATAGTTGGAATGGGGATGATAAAACTGGAGGATATCGAGTATCATACCGACAACAAGTTGACTATCCAATGGCCTCTGTTCAATCTACACCAAAACAGGAAATTCATGGAATTGAATCCTCCAGTATCGTCCTATTGGATTTGACCATTGATAAGAATTATGAGATCAGTGTGGTTCCATTTAATAGTAGGGGTGAAGGGGAAGGATCTCGTCCTACAACTGTGTATGTAGGTGAGGCAGTTCCAACTGGAGAACCGAGGGAAGTCAGTGTCCGAGCCCTGTCATCAACAGAGATTGGAATAAGTTGGAAAGCTCCATTTCAGAATCAACAAAATGGAGAACTCCTCGGCTACAAAATATTTTACAAGACAAATGCTTCAGAATCCCAAGAAGAGGAATTGGAGGTGGTTCCTGCTTGGTGTAATAGTCATACTCTCCTCTTTTTGGAAATGTACAGTTGGTACACCATCAGAGTGGCAGCATTTAATCCAGCTGGAGATGGCCCAGTATCACCTGGGTTGAAAGTAAGGACTCTACAAGGACCACCTGGCCCCGTATCAAACATAACTTTCTTAGACATTACAATGACAACTCTAAAACTCTTGTGGGAGAAACCAAGTAAACCCAATGGTGAAATTGCTCATTACCTCGTCACTTATGAAACTGGTTCAGAGCAGAGTGACAGTGGGGTCATTTCTAAACAAGTGAGACAAAAAGTTAGTTGTTGTTCTCTTCTCATTGAGAATTTGGAAGAAGAAACGAGCTACAGTTTTTCAGTCAGAGCTAAAAATCTCATCCTAAATGAACTCGGTCCCCTGGTCACTCGAAATGTGAGTACAGGTCCTCAACAAGGGTCTCCAAAAAGTGTCAAGGATCTTCATCTTGTCAAAATGTTTTCTTCTGTTCAACTCAAATGGACCAATGATGACAAATCTAAAATACTTGGATATTACATTGAAGCTAAACGAAAAGGTAAGTATAATCTTTTTATTTTCACCCTTTATTCTGTTACTTTTTCTATTAAATGTATTATGTAATACTACAATATATTTTCTTGATGTCTCTTCTATTTCTTCTGTCAATTCTTTTCCTCTTGTCGTTTCAAAAAAAAAACTAGCTTTTTTATTCAGTTTTCAACAAATCAGTCAAATTTTTTTGTAGGTTTTAAAGCACAAGAATATCATATACAATATTATGCAAAGAAAAAAACCAGATGTAAATATTGCCTGTATCGTTAATATCGTCATTGTGAATACCGCAAATATATATAATTATTTTCTTTATAGTTTACAAAATGAAAAGGAGATATCGAGAAAAAAACTTTTTCACAATTTGCAATCAACAATCAAAAAAATGCAAAATATACTCGCTCGTATAATATGTTTTCTCACATAACATAACAAAAAAAAAAAGATACAAGATGAATATTTTATTTTCCTTTTTTGTTTGATTTAATTCATTTGCAGTCAGTCAAGAATGGATGATGTGTAAGCCAAAAAAAAAAAAAAGATTCACTATATAATTTATTTTAAATTTGTGTATGCGTTTTATCTACTAGTATAATATACGTCGTAAATTTCACTCATATTTTTAACTATTTTAATTATGTGGTTTGTTGTGGTGTCCGTTTTTTGTTCACTATTTTAAGTCTATATTAACATAACACAAACCTAAAACTCAAAACTCGGGAGTTTTTTTTTTAAATTTTTTTTTTGGCTTTTTCCAGTCTCGACAATTTTATTATATTTATTATATTTGGATGTTGGATCTAGTTTTTAATTAAAATTAGATGGAAAAATTCTAGTTATACCTTAATGTATTACATAGTATAGTACATGTTTTAAGGAAACGGCTACCTAAAATATAAAATAGTCATTTTTTGATTTGTTGTGAATGTCTTTTGTTTGGGAAGGGTAAATAGTGTATATATAGCATATATTTGATATTCAGCATTGATCAAAATTTGGAATGTGAGAGTGAAAAATGTGTACATGTTATTTTGTCGGCCTTATTTATTTATTTATTTAATTATTTATATAATTTTTGCACGGTTTTATTTTTAATCAGTCGTGTTATGTTTCTCAATAATATATTGATACTTAATATTTAGATTATCCCTGCCTTTTACAACTAGAATTATTACAAAATTTAAATTATTATTAATTATTATTATTATATTTTGGCATTATGTTGTGAATTGTTGTGCTCGATTGTGTCTCGTCTCGTTTGCATTGTGCATGGTGAAAACTGGAACTCTGACATTATTCAGCAGTTTTTATCAGTTGTTTTGAATGTATACGGTTACTTCTAATACAAAGAACCGGAAAATGAAAATGGTGCATTGTCAATAACTGTCATGTGCTGTGTACTGTGTATGCGCTTTAGTTTAATGGGATTTAAAATAATTACATTCAAATATAAAATAAGTCCATCATGTATTTATTACTTTTATACTGTCTTTTTTTTTTAATCCTTCATCTATATACCCATAATACTATAGTTAATTTATTCGAATTTTTAAAAACTATGAAAGGACTAACATATTCTGATTGACCTTGTATAAAAAAAATAGATGAGAATCGTTGGACGACCGTGTTGAAGACAGATGCTGGCCCTGCAACAGAATTCACTCTCTCATATCAAAATCTACTCCCCTCAACTGCCTACAATTTCCGAATTATTGCCTACAATCGTCATGGTATAAGCTATCCCACAGCTTCGGATGATACTGTTTTCACCCCTTCAAAATTATATTTAGAATATGGTTTCTTACAACAAAGTCCATTTTATCGTCAGACATGGTTCCTAGTCGTGATTGCTTCCTTATCAGTCATCCTCATTATTGCTCTAGTAGCTTATTTATGTGTTAAGACTAAATCCTATAAATATAAACGTGAGTTTTCATTTTTTGTTCTCAATACATATTAGTATTATTCATTTTCATTCAAGTTGATTGTACATTATATAAATGTGTTGTACCGTATGTTTTTTTACTGATGAATGTTTTATTTTTATTTACTTTGAAAAATTCAGATGAGTCCGAGAGAAGTCTAGCAGAAACGAATAGTATAGAAGAGGGAGTTTTATATGGTTCTTCCTCTCAACTGGAACTCCGAACCTCTCAAAATAAAAAGATCTCAACTTTGAAGCGTGGGAAGAATGGAACGGTGGCAAAAACTCCACCTAGACCTACTCCAGGCTCCGTCACTTACACAGATGATGAGAGTGACAAAGCCTATGATAATAATCCAGATGAATCTAGTTTGACTGAAAAACCGAGTGAAATCTCGTCTACAGACTCTCAGGTAAGATTACACACGGATTCAAATAAGAAAAAAGTTTTCAAGCGATGTAAAAGTACTAAAAGCTTTGATTTTGTGAGTGAAGCGACCAACGAGTGGAAAAAAATTAAACGAACCCATCGTGTGGCTCCTTCATCCGTCTGATTTTTTATTAAGAATATGAAACATAAAGCATTCGTTATATTATAGATATTTAGCAACAAAAGTTACTTATTGTGCTATAAACTGTAATAATAATAATAATAATAATATACATTAGCTAACTCTAAAACTCTAAACGGGCTTGAAGACGCCACATGATAAAATTATACGAAATTATATTATGATGACAACGTGTCATCACTGTTATTAAACTGTTATCAGTGATACAGAATGAAGAATTTTTAAAGAGTTGTTGGATTTAAATAAATTATAGGAAAATAGTAGTGGAGAGTTTTTATCAAACATTTACATATGAAATGCTTTTGGACAAAATCCTCTCTGTATTTTTTACAGTTTTTCTTCCTTTCCATGTATAAAATTTACAATGTACCTGATTCTTCTTAAATGAGATTGAAAATATCTCCAATCTACAATAATTTTCCTTGTACTTTATATTCTTCATTCATAAAAGTATTTAATTATGAATCATTAAAAGATACTTGAATTCAATACATACTTTTCTCCACTTTCACTTAACATGTCTTCCACTTTCTCTCACTGTCCCTCTCTCCCTCTGTCTCTGAGTGTGGTGTAATACGACTTTGAGGGTAAAATTCAAACCTATACTTCAAAATTGTATTTTTTTTTCTTCTTTTTTTATTCAAATATGCTAATCTACACTGTTTGATTCTTGCTATGCACCAATAACCAATACAAAACTTCAAAAGCTTCTTTGTTTTCAGAAAAAAACCCCACATTTTAAGCATCTTTTGCTTTTTTCAATCTTTCTCTCGTATGATTTTTGATATTTAGACTTTGTATTTTTTATGTATTTTTACATTTTGCAAATGTTTTTTTAATACAATGCTCGTAAAATTTAGAAACACTGTTGAATATCAACTCTACCAAAATTCAATTTACTCACTCTCTCTCTCTTTCCATCATTATAAAATAGATGTATAGGAAAAGTAAAAGTATATTATATTATGTAGGAGTACGCACTTTTAGTATTTCTTTTAGATATTTGTAGATATTCTAGGTTTTATTAGATATTAAAATATCAAGTGTGAATGCGGTTTTTATGCGCTTGCTGATTGATGAATATGAAATGGATTGAAATGTTATTATAATATTATTACTCAGTTTTGATACTATACATATATGGCTGTTCTTTTGATTCTTGATGTTCTTAATAAGTATTTATTAGTCATTTAAACTATTAATTTTACAAGTTAATATATTTTATTATCTTTTTTTTAGGGGAGCGAGACGGATCAAGAAGGTGAAGATGGAGTTGATGGTGCAGTCAACCCTCACTCCTTTGTCAGTCACTATGCAAATGTGAATGATACGCTGAAACAGTCCTGGCAAAAGCAACGACCAGTTCCAGCTAAACCCCTCCCAGCCATAAATTATTCGAGTTATACTGACTCGGAACCAGAAGCCACCGCCAGTTTAAGTGGTCAAGGTAGAATAGTACTTAATAATATGGCAAGATCACGCGCACCCCTCCCGGGGTTTTCTTCCTTTATATAAATGTCATGTTTTATAGGTATAGACTCGTTTTTAGAAAAATACAATACACTATATATAAATTATACATAAATCATAAGTTATTGTAAACATTAAAATATAAGTACTTAGCATAATATAATACACATTCATCAGTCAGATTTTTAAAACTAAGGACATTTTTTATGCTGTGCTTACTTGTATGATGAATGATGAGTATATTTAATTGTGAGTGCTCTTCCAACTTCCTATATACGCGAGGATTTGAGAGGATTTTCTTCATTCAACATATAGGGCATCATGAGGCTATATTTATTGCTTGTGATTTTTGTCTTTTTGTTGGTTTGTTTATTTGTTTGTTTTTGATGTGTTTATAATCTATATATATATATGATAAATTTATTAGACGGTGTACAATGTACTTTGTATTTGTACATAATGATGACTCGCAGTCGTTTTATTTTATTCAGCATATAATATCTGTATTCCTTTTCTATATATTCTGACTTTGTAAATATTATACATGAGCACATGAGTAAAGAAATACTTCATAACAAATATATGAAAAGTAAATGTATTCGTAAATATTAAATACGAAAATAAGACAGATCAACAAAAGGGTACTAGAATAAGGAATTTTCACTTTTTCAGCATTTCATATATATATATTTAATGTGTAAAAATAACGCATAATGCAATAAAGGAAAAATGAAAGAAAAGAGTATTTCACACTTCAAGCTATTGAGTTTAGGTATAGTTCAATACAATGAAACATTTTACACATAATATTATACATGTATCGAGATTCTATAGATGATATGAGACGCTCGTTATTTATGTACATGATATACCTATGTATGTATTTGTAGCTTATATGAGAAGTAGTTTTGTAAATGTGCCTTTGAGCACACACATGAGAATTATTTTAACTGAACTTATCATTATTATTATAGGAAAACATCTTATCTTAAATCTTATGTTATACTGATCCTTTTCAAACTGTCTGCCTTTTCACAACAAAATAGTTGTACACACAAATAGTTTAAAAAAATATAGCAATAATAAGTGCACTGTACAATATTAAAATAATATATGCTACGTTTGGCGTTTTTAGCATTTTATAATATTATGCTATTTATTTATGCTCCTTTTTCTGCAAACTCTGGAAACAAAAGAAAATATAGTAAAAGAGTAAGAAAAAGAAATGTAAATCTTTTAAATCATAAATACATTTTTAACAAGGAAAAAATACTGAAGACTTTCTAAATAAAATATATTCTGTGATACATAATATAAGATAATATGTAGAATAATTAATTTTAGTATCAACTAATGTATATTATGTGATGTGTACATTGTACATTATTTTACATGTGTAATGTATAGAATGTATGAACGTGTGAGTGTTGAAAAACTTACTATATGAAAAATTGAATATGTATATAAGATACATTTAATGACTATACTACAGAAGCTTTGTTTTCATTGTGTTTTTTTTTTTCTACAAATGTGAATCTCCGATGATGAGAGTTTTTTGTATCCATAATTATTAATCATTATATGTAGATGAATCCAGAAAAAATGTCAAGTTATCGTGTTGGCGCCACATAATGGTAAGGAATGCGCTGCGCA
>JAQGBI010001104.1:0-11272 GCA_034698325.1 Sminthurinus elegans
GAAAAGAGGCGTCGTAGCGACTTGTGAGTGGGCTCAAAATGTTGGTCGTAGCCGAAATATACTAGATTATTGTCGGCCTCACTGATTTCCGTCTACATTTGCCAAGAAAAACGCGGAATATGTTTTAGAGCTCTTGGTGAATGCAAGCTATTGAAACTTTGTTTTGAATGAACAAAACACATTGAGCGCCTATAGAAAAATGTTACAGATTGATAAATTATTAGATTTATTTTTACAAGAATGGGAGAAAAACTATGAAAGTCAGTGGCATAATTTTGACGACTGTCTTTCACAAGATTCAAAATTACAATTTTATTAGCTGTATTTCATAGCTCATTTTTTAAGTAGTGGATTTTTAAAATGTTGTTATTGTACATGCTAATTTAAACATAAGAATTATCATTGCTGTTTGTAAACAATAAAATTAATTTGGGTGATTATATTTTACAACATTCTCAATAAATTGAGCTTGAAGATTCCTTATAGACTTTTTTATGATTATTCAAAATTGCCCCGAGTTTTTCAATCTGCATGTTTTTTCATGTGGTGCTTCAAGTGACTTTTGCTCTTTGATTTGAAGGAGCAGATTTGACAAGCAAAAGGAGTTTCGCCCGTGTGCTTGCGAACGTGAATAACCAAATTTCCATGGTGATGACTTGAAAAGTCACAAAAATGACATTTGTATCTTTTCTCTCCAGTTGAATGAGTTTTCATGTGCAATTTCAAATGTGAGGACGTTTTTGTCTTGAATCCACAATTTGGATGAGGACAAATTTGATTTTTCTCTTCAAAATGAATCTTCAAGTGCTCATTCAAAGTACTTTTCCATTTGGCTGAATACTCACAGTTTTCATGTGGACATTTAAAAGGCCTGGATTCCGAAAGAATACTTTTCATATGACTAGTCAACCAAGATTTAAAATTAGTTTTGTATGGACAAAAAGAGCAGGTGAATTTCTTGAGTTTTTTGTGTTTGAGTTCATGTAATTTCAAGTCTGATGATGATACAAAAGAAGCTCCACAATTCAGTTCGGGACATTTAAAATCCCTTTCATTCAAATGACGACGGATGTGGTCTTCAAGATGCCATTTTTGAGAAGCAGAATAATCACAAAAATGACAATGAAAATCCTTTTGGCCCGTGTGAACTGGAACATGTCGTTTCAGGTCACTCGAGAAGGAGAACTCTTTTTGGCAGTAGTCACAGGACCAACCCCGCTTTTTGGAATCTTCTTTGTTGTTCAAGTTAGATTTGGATTTGGCACCATTCCTTCTCTGTTAAAAAGCAATAAAACATGAGGAATTCAAGGTATTCAATTCGTCTTGAGTTTTCATGTAAATTTCTGTAAATGACTTGAAGTTCCTTTCTTTTGTTCATGAGCAGCGAGGAAAAAAGATAAAATAAAAAACAAGTCAACGCGCTCAAGTTGATTTCGTTTTGTGTTTTGTATTGACTTACCATTCTTTTTCCTTTACTTTCCATTTTGCCTTTCAAAAATCCACCAAAGAGATTTCAACTTTTCACTATTTACTAACTTTGAAATTCCCAACGGTTATTTTCATGTCTTTTTTCTCGTCACCGCCTCGTCCTTTTTTGATAGAAACTCCGGATGTTTGGTAATAGAAAACTCGTAACTATTTGGCAAGTTGAAAAACAACAACAGAATTGAAATAAAATTCAAAATACACACCGTTTAAGGGATTTTTCCAAATGCCAAACGGCCAAATGCTTCTACTTGCAAGTACTTTCAATTCTAAATTTCCCCTTTCTCCGTTTTCCGTTCCGTTAGAACAGAGCAAACAAAATGGGAATAGAACGGAAACAAGACATGAAAAATTCGAAAGCCAACGGAATGGCAACGTGACCATAAAATATTCAAAATGCTAGTGAATAAAATATGAAATTATTGGCTTGTTTTCCATTATTTTCCATTAGCCATTTTGCATAAGTCATGAGCTGAGCTGAATCGAGTGGAGCGAAACGGATTAATTAACAAAGTTAGCGAGTGAATGCGGCGATAAAACGGAGCCATTTAATTAACTCTTGTTCCAGTTCCGAGTCGGAGTAAACCGCTGAATAATAAATTAGCATTTATTCCATTCTTTCGTCCGTTCCGTCTTCTAATTTTTGGACGTAGTTTATTTATTTTACACTATAAAGCATTCAAGTCGTGCAAAATCCGCACCAAAAACCCGTCGACTCTCGAGTTGTTCCCATTTATCATTTTCTCCGTTCATCGGTCAAGGGAAAATCAATAAATTTGGAAATGAGGCAGTCTTTGGAAATTCAGAGCAGTCGAGCGTTTGTTGTCTTTGCATTCTTTGTTGGCTCCGTAGTTTATGGTTTGGCTTGGTTATGTTCACATTCCAATTTATCTTCTTCAAATCTCACTCCACATGAAATTACAGTGCAAAAGGATGAAACTTAAAAGGCCAACAGGTTGAAATTAAACGGGGTTGTCAACAACTGGAGAAAATTTAAATATTTGAATGTGTTTATTTTGTTAATGAAATTTTTATTGTATTATTCATATTCAGTCAATTTACAAAAGAAGGAAAGTTTGAAACCAAAATCTCCAAATGGTACAAATTACATTTTTTATTACTTGATGTTTTAGAAGAATGGGAGAAAATTCATTCAAGTCAGGGTCATCATTTTGAATACTGCCTTTTTACACAATTCAAAATTATAATTTTATTTGCTGTGTTGTGTTTTTTTGGAGTTTTATTTTTAATTAATGTATTTTCAAAATTGTGTTATATGTTGATTAAAACGATAAATTATTATTGCTGTTTTTAATAAATAAAATTTTATTATTATTATTCACAATATTTACAATAAATTGGAGTTGAAAATTCCTTGTTGGGTTTTTATGATGATTAAAAATTGTCGTGTCTTTCAATCTGCATGTTTTTTCATGTGCTTGTTTAAATTGCTCTTGGTCTTTGATTTGTAGGGGCAGAATTGACAAGAATAAGGAGTTTCGCCCGTGTGACCACGAATGTGAGGCACCAAATGGCAATAAATACATTTCGACCCACAAAAGATAACAAATAAAACGTAACAAAGTGACCCATAAAATTTTGACCCATAAAATATAACATGTGGCCCACAAAACCTAACATTTGACCCACAACCTTTTTTACAAAAGTGACCCACAGAAAATAACATTTGACTCACAAAATATAACAAAACGACCCATAACATTTCGACCCACAAAAAATCACATGTTACCCACAAAAAATCACATGTGACCCACAAAAAATCATATGTGACCCACAACAAATCACATGTGGCCCATAAAACAAAACATTTGACCCACAAGTTAAAATTACTCTCTGGTACGTTTATTCTCAATAAAAACTTGTCTACAGTGTTTTACAACACTGTGTATTTGTTTGTTTCATAATTTATATTAAAAACCTCAACACGTTCCTCCGTTTTCTATGCAACAAAGCAGTGACGAGAAAAAATGCAAAGAAAGTTGTTCCTGTGTGTTTTCTACGTATGTTCCAACTCTTGAAATAGTTATGCTGATAAAATAAAATACGTGCCTCACTTTTTAAAACCCAAAGGAAAATTCAAATTTTTTTTCTTTATTAGCTGAATAGAGGATGAATTTTTAATCAAGCGTCTTTCAGTTTTACTTGGAAATTAAGAAATAACACTGGGAAAAATTGTTTAAAATCTCATAAATGTCTATGGAGATACAATAAGAATTAAAAACATTTATTTAGTATTTTATTATGGTTTAAGGAGGATGACAACTTGGAAGTCAGCATTTTTGGATATCAGTTTACTTTGGTTGTAATTACAATTAAGCAAAGGCATAAATAAAAATTCTAATCTGGGAGTTTTGTACAGAACATGTTTCCCCATGTTTTGAGCCATGGCTCAAGTCTGTGGAACAAACGGTCTAGGAGGAGTAGCACTTTCTCCGGAGGGAAGCGGCCTGAATTTAATTTTAACACGTTCCCTCCGGGGAAAGTGCTACTCCTCCTAGACCGTTTGTTCCACAGACTTGAGTCATGGCTCAAAACATGCGGAAACATGTTCTGTACAAAACTCCCAGATTAGAATTTTTATTTATGCCTTTGCTTAATTTTAATTACAACCGTATCGTATCGCAGTTCAAATTGTCAACCGCGGTTTTGCTATCGCTGGCTTTTTGAATCTGGTCGACTTTTCACCAGCAGAAAATTGCAAGCTATTTAAATTTTCTAAAGAAAATGTCAATGAAAAGGCCAGTCAAAATCGTGAGCAAAGAAATGACAATAACGATGGCGCTGACGATGATAAAAGTCCAAAAAGAAGTGGAAATGTGACGATATTTTACAAGAAAAATGAGTCAATTGTCCAAAACGTCATTTTCTGGCTGCTCACGCTCCTTTCTTTGGCGCAGACCATTTTACAGATTTGGCGAGATACTCATTCAACAAAACAAATGAACAAAACACTAAGCTCAATCGTCGTTCCAGGATTCACCGTGTTCCTTTTTTTGCATTCCTCAACGAATTCAGTTTACGCCATCTTGCGGATTTCGCAAAAAGTCCCCGGGTTTGTCTACATCATTTTTCTTTGGGCTCGCCTCCGTCTGTTTCTCTGTGATTGGTTTCATCCATAAGGAAATGGCGGAATCTGCTGGAAAATCAGTTTCGTCCTCTCGTTTTGAGATGCTCGTCGAAATCAAAATTAAAATGTGTGATGAAACAGCTCAAATCACTGTCACTGCTCAAAGTTCAAAATTTGTCCTTTGTTCAAATTACGCTGGACACTTCACGAAGCATGACGGACGAACTTATCAATTACGTTCTTCTCATGCTCGAAAGTTAACTTGAAGTACTTATATAAATATATTTAACTTGAGTCTTGAGCCAGCCAAAAGTCAAATGTCCTTTATTTTTTGGACGTAAAGTCAAAATCAGAGCGTTTTCAGGATTTTTGTCAAAAAAAATTGTTTGAATTAAATTTCCATGGAAACCGAAATAATATGGATTTTTTTAATTACTATAGTAACATAATAGTTTGTACGTATGCTTGCCATGTTCATGATATTGATACAAAATACAAATTTGGAAATATCCCGAGTGCACAGAAATTGTGTAATCATCATTAGAATAAAATTACTTGCACTTGAAATTTCATTTTTACTTTTGGGGTTTATCTCTTACTTTACCGGGTAATTTTAATGTGAAATCGCACGTGTGCACTTTCGAGCGTCAAGAGGCCATGAGACAGAAGTAAATGAATGTAATTAACTGGAATTAAATTCAAGAGGACAAATGATCAATCATCACCAAATTTTGTCACCATCAATCAATTTTTTTTCAATGCTTTATTTGCTGGCTGTTGGCTTCATCATTTTTTTTCAAACACTGGACATTGATCTTTTATCCAATGCAATTTTCAATTTACAACGTTTCATCTTTTTCCGAAATATTATTTCTGATATTTCCAAAGTCCAGGAATTTTAAAAGTACTTGAACCGTCACGCGCTCAACATTCTCATTTTCGTGTTGGATTTATTCACCTGGCTGGATTTTGCAGCTGCTTCTCTTCACTTGACACACATGTCGCTTTTATTTACGAGTCTGTCGATCATCAATAATCATTTGTGAGATTTATCACGAGTTGGAAAAGATAAAATAATAAACCATTTGGAAATTGGATTATTTATCAAAGAGAATGAACTACTTTTTGCAATTCTCGGGAAATCACTATTGCAAATTTTGCAATTTGTGACTCGGTTTATCTATGATAAAACATTTGGTAAAAAATATTAATTTAATCAATCAACACTAAAGTCGAGGTAAAAATCAGTTGGATTTCAATCGTCTGTGCATTTAAACACAAATTTCCAGTTGTGCCTCGTTCACTTTTAAACAGGAATTCCTTCGGGCATCTTTTTCTTTTAACAAAGGAAAATAGAATTTAAAATGACAAAGTTAAAAATGCAGAATCTTTTCATTTTTTGGATCGCCGTTTGTATTTTTCCAGTTCTCGTTCAAGGTAAATAATTATTTTTACAAATTGTAATTTTAGCCATTTTTTCATGTTCAAAATGTTAATTTCAATGTCAACCGATTTTTATTTCTAGTTCGAGGACAAAATTCAAATACTGAGGGTTCTTCTTCTTGCGGCGGTGTTCTCGAGTTGAGCTCTGGCGTTTTGGATTTTTCTCCAGTTGGTCAAAATGGGCAGACTCCAGATTTTTGCATTTGGGTCATCAAACTTCCCACAAACTCTCAAAAGATTCAGTTTCAACTGACTCAAATCCCGGAATCGAGTCAACTCAATCTTTATTCACAAGATGGCCACACCGCTGGCGCTTTTTCCATTTTGCCGATTGCGTGAGTGAAAATTGGATTTTGGTACAAATTTTAAAATTTATATTTTATATTTTGAGGAGGTTTGTAAAAAGAATACGACAAATTTTCAGGTCGTTGACAACTTCGGATTTCAATTCAGTAGTTGACACAAAGTCATCGAGTCTGATCGCCATTTGGACGCCATCTCGTGTCAAAAACGAGAATGGACATGAGGAATCGAGCGGCCTTTTGTCGTTCACGTGGGACGAATCCATTGCTCAAAGTCCAATTCAAAATGGAGAAGACGGAATTCAGACCAGAGATTTGGATTTGGTGGGCGGTGTGAGCTACGTCGAGACGGATCAAGGGCGTTTTTCATGGGCGAAACCGGGCAAAAGTCAGCAAACTCTCTTGTGGGTGCTCAACAGCAAATCGCCGGAACCGCTTGACCTGAAAATTGAGACGGAGTTTGAAAAGTGTGCTTTGGTCGATCCGTGTCTCTGTTCGTATTTCGGAGTTTACGAAGTCTATGAAAATTCCCTTCGCGCCGTCTCTTCGTGAGTTTCTCTTTGAATTTTGGGAAATTTTATGGAAGATGATGAAAATGTGCATTTATGTTTGACTGACAATTTTAATTTTGGATTTATTTAGTGAATGCGGTCGCTCGTCGAATGTTGAATTGCGTGGAATCCGCCCGCGTCTCGTTGCCCTCGGTTTTGTGAATCCGGAATTTCGTCAAGATACAAACCACGTGACGCTGACTTGGAAGGGCGAAGAACCGGAAGAGGGCACCACCACCACAACAACAACAACAACAACAACAGAACAACCCTCAAAGTGTAAGAAATAGAAACAACTTCAATAAGATTACATTGTGTCAAAGGGAAAAGGATTAAAGATACAAAATTTCAATAAATGCGTCTGTTTTTTCAGGTTCTTCGGCCTCTGGATTTCCAAAAAGCTGCTCTGAAATCCAATTTGAGTCTGGATCAAATTCTTCTCAACTTCAAAACTGCTTGATTTTTCCAGATGGACCCGACGGCGATTCTCTGGAAGTTCTCTGTGATTTTGAAACTGAATACGGCGGATGGACGATCATTCAAAAAAGATCAAGCGGACCAAAAGAAGAATTCAAGCAAAATTGGAACGAGTACGCCAACGGATTCGGTTCTCTCTCTGGAAATTTCTGGATTGGACTGGAGAACATTCACGCCCTCACAAAAAATGGGGATCAGGAATTGAGAATCGATCTGGAAGATTTTGAAGGGGAGAAAAAGTATGCGAAATACTCGAACTTCTCAATTTCCAATGCTTCCGATTTCTACCAATTGGCACTCGGTAGAATTTCTGGAGATTCAACATTAGAAAACTCGTTCCATCAACAGAAATTCACGACAATCGACAAGGACAATGATCATGATGATGATGATTGGAGTAATTGGAATTGTGCGGTGACTTCTGGTGGTGGCGGCGGGTGGTGGGTGAGTCCACGTTTCAAAGAATTCATTTAATATAAAAATATTTACAAATAAATTAAAAGTCAAAACAAATCACAATTCAAAATCAAACCGTTTGAAAAATATTTATGGACAAAAAGTGGGTTCAAATATTCTCCTTTTGAATCCTTTAAAACTCTTGTTTAATTTCATTTGACTCTTTTGTTTTCCGTAATAGTATTACAACTGCGGCTTTTCCAATTTAAATGGAGGTTATTTTGAGAAGGAAGAAACAGTTCCAGCAAGACAGGGCATCAGGTGGGATTCCTGGAAAGGCGAATATTACTCCATGGCAAAAACAGAGATGAAAATCCGCAAGAGAAAACCCTAATCAAAATTGAAACCACATCAAAAATCAAAATCATGGAAAGGAAAAAGTTAATGGATTTTTGATGTGGAATTTCATGTGGTTTTTTGACATCGTCATTGACATTCAACTTTTACTTCATTTTGGTAATTTTAGCCATTTTAATCAATAAACACCAAAATTGCCAAGGATCTAGTTTAAACACGATTTAAGAGTAAACAAAGTAAAATACAAATAAAAGAAAATGTAAAGGACGAATAAAAAACCTAATATTAATAAACTAATTTTAAGCTTTTACAACAGAAGATCTTTTACAAGAACAATAAAATATAAAATATTGTAAATCGGACTTTTAATTTTACGGGGCAAATAAATTTATAAGAGAACTAGAAAGAATTTTGAAAACTTGAGACTTGAGGCATTTTCTCATTATATATAAAAAAAATACAGGAAAAGAAAACAAAAGAAATAATAATAAAACTTACTTTCTGTGTAGATGGATTCAATTTGTTCAATAGATTTTATGAAACCAAAATTTTATTTATTTTTGAGCGAAAACTTTCAAAAAACGATGTTCAATAATTTTAAATAAAAACGAGGATGTAATTTTAATTGACAAAGTCACAGGTCAAGCACGGAGAAAATTCACATTCAATTCCAATCACGAATCACGAATGAAAATAACTCGTTGAAAATGTTTAGAATAAAAAGCAAAGTTTATGGATTTATTCAACTCAACTGCTGTGGCTCAATTTAGTTGCACCGTGAATTGTGAACGACACAAGAAAACAGAAAATAGAGTAGTCAAAAGTCAAAAGGACACAGTAAAAAACTTTGGAGAGAATTTCAGAGTCCATGTAAAATGTAAAAGGTACAAAATTTCCAATGCACAGAAAAGAGAGAAACGACCAAAGAAAAGGCAAATGATTAAATAAAATTCAGAGTGGGCCTTTTTTCAGCTGAGCAAAATCAACTCATTCCACTCGAGAAACTCCATGCAATTTCTAATTTACATGAACTTGACAGCTCAAAGGTTTGTAACTTGTTTCCAATTTTATAACTATCGAGTTTAAGAAATGTGCGTGTCACTCGGTAGAAGAAGAGAGAAACGGAAAATGGATCAGCTGACGAGTCATCGGTTTTATTGAAATTACTTACATCAAAAATAACAAACGGGTTTAAAATTATTCAATGTTTGCATTCAAAATTCACAATTTGAAACGATTCATGTTTGTAGGGTTGCCAACAGTCCCGGAATCGAACGTCCTGCACCGGGTCCCGGTAAAGGGTCACCCGGGACAGCAAATGTCCCGGAATTTCAAGTCTGAACTTTTTACAATACAAACCACTAATTTTGTGTTGAAAATGGTCCAAAATCAGTCAAAATTTCTCAATTGTTCTTGGCAAAATGCTTTAATTTTTTGGCAGATGTTCTAAAAATTTGACAATTTTTTTCAAATTGCCTCAAAATTTAAATTTCAAAAGAAAAAATCCAAAATTTTGCTGTTTTTCTTGTAAAATGGCTAAAAATTTTCAATGTCCCGGAAATGTCCCGGAATTTTGAAAATTTTGACCGTTTGTTCCGGAATCCAAGGTTTTTGAGTTGGCAACCCTACATGTTTGGTAAAAAAAACTAACAAAAACAACAGGTTTGATGCCGCGTGTTATTTTAAGGGGATTTTTTCTAGCATGTTTTTTAGCACAGAGAATAAACACTTTCCATTTCAACTTGCTTCATTTACTCAATTTACTGCAACGTGAGTTTTTAAAACTTTGGAAAGATGAACGCAAAACTGTTACAATAAAAACCACACATTTTAAATTTTTCAATTAATTTCCATTGGAATTCCATTATTCAAAAAAAGCAGTCATTTTTAAAAAAACGCTGTAAGGACGTTTTTTTTTTCGCGCAAGTGTAGGAAGCATTTTCAGCCAGACCGGCAGCAACTCCATGTCGCAAAATGAGACTATTCATACATTTTATATACAAATGTCAAATGTACTATTTTATCACCACCGAAAAAAAGGAAAATGTATTGTCAGTTTTAAATGTTATGGAAGAAAAAACATCTCCCATATTGTTAAACCTTTTCAAAGCCTAAAATTATGACTTTATCATGCATGAAAAATTTACTTGTTCATAATTACTCCAGATTTACTCTGAGATTTTGGAGTCATTTTGCTTTCAAACTCCTGGAGAAAAAGACGTCGTTGACTCTTTCCCGTTTGCAGCTTTTTACTTTACACACGCTCATTTTTTAGTCATAAATCATAAATGTCTGACTGGAAAAGTTTCAGTGTCTTTTGTAATATTAATTTTTGCCTCTCTGCTTCTCTGCTTCTTTGCATGCGTAGACAATGTAGATTGTACATTTATTTTCCACCCAGAAATGAGAAAGAGAGAGAGACAGCGACAGAAGAGATTTACAGTTTACGCAATTTGCATGTGAGCTCTTTTTCAATAGCAGGAATTGAATTTCTATTTCGTTTAATTCATCAACTCTTGCTTATTTAGCAAGAGCACAACTGTTCATGTGTATTTCGTATTTCGTACACACAAACTTGCAGCTCCCTGTCAATACTCAATCCTCAAAAGTACATGTGCTTTACTCCAGAAAAGTTTGTAATCTGTAAAACCTTGACTCTTTCATCCTTTGGTCGACGACACTTTGCACATGTTGAATTTTTGAATGGTTAATGGGAGAATGATTATCATATTTACATATTTATTTCTGTATCTCTGCATCCATTTACAATTTACAATATACACTGAACATTTATTTCCATTCAGAAATCAGAAATAAGAGAGCGAGAGAGAGCAGATCCACAGATTACACACTTTACACATGAGGCTGAACTCTTTTTGAACTGGACGAATTGAATATTGAATTATTATTATTACTTTATTCGTCAGCTCGTGTGTACGTTTTCTTCTCTCCTCCATCTTTAGCTTTTAGCGTAGATACAAAATACAAAATACAAAAGTGGAAAAATAAGAGTAAATCATAAAAGAAAAATTTGTTCTCGCGTGTCATCCTTTTTTATTCATTTAGCTTTTTGCTTTTTCTAAATCCTCCTTGTACATAAAAAAGTGTAGGCTGGATTTGGAACAATTGCTATAGTAAATTAGGAAAAACTAATTACTTTTAAAAATTTGAAA
>JAQGBI010001105.1:0-11268 GCA_034698325.1 Sminthurinus elegans
TGTTCCTCTCTGTAAATACTCAAAAGATGAAAGAAGAGAGAAATTCTGCAGCAAATTCCAGTTTCCTTATTTTATTTATTGATGGATTGATAAAGCAGAAAAGTTAGCCGAGGGATTTCGAGTTTTTTTTTTTTTTTGCGTGGTCTCTGCACTCTGTCTCTGGCTCTTGTATTTTACTCCCTTTTAAATAAAATAAGGCATTTCAAATATAGAGCAAACTTTTGTATCTTGAAATTTTGTCGTAATTTTTTCTGAGACTTTTATAAATTCGTTTGAACAACCAAAAAGTAAGCCAATACCAAAAAATGAGAAACCAAATAACTTGTAGCATTTTCAACATTTTGTTTTTTTGACATGAAAGTTTGAAAATATTATAATATTTTAGGAGCTTCCTTTTTTTAATGAAGTTTTATGAATATTTCAAAGATATTTGTTTCTAAAATTTGACTTGTAAAGAGGATTAATAATTTGGTGATCTTTTGAAATTGATGAAGAAACATAAACGATTATTCCAAAAAAAAATAGAGCTAGATTTTTCTACACAAATACAAAATAAGAAATTTTATCATGAAAACTGAAATCCCTGTTTTGTTCTTATTCGTATTTGTTATGTAGATTTGGATTTATTTTATTTTAGAAAGTCTCAAGAAAATGGGACAAAGTTAAATGATACGATTACTTTTCTCTATTTATTCCTCTTAAAGATTTGGAGCAAGTCCTGGAAATGATGATAGTGATGATGTTGATAATGATAATTGTAAGGGTGTATGTACTTGTGAGCAGAGTTATGATGACACGAGTTGGAGCAAGTTAACTTTGGCTGAAAGTTAATGAGTTCATGGATAATTGATGAGTTATTCCGCATTTTGGTGTGGCTTTTTTCTTTTTGAGTTTGTAATTTGGGAGAGTTTGGGCTGTGGAGATTTCTTCATGTTTGTTGGCGGTGGGTTTTCATCTGTGAGTAGAGAGTACATAATATAAACTCTCTTTTCCTTGACTTCCTTAGAATTCCATGTTTCATGAGTTTCTATCTATCTCGGCATGTATAATATCATGATGGTGGTTTGGTTTGGTTTTTGGGACGAGTCATGAATATTCATAGAAAGAGCTGAGCTTTTATTATCTGCCACTATTATATTCTACTACTACGTATTTACTGTGTACACTGCGGCTGTACGATATGATGATGGGATGTGAAAGGATGGAAACTGTTCCATAGTCAAGACTCAGACTCAAAAGACAAGCCATTCAAGATCACATTCACCATTCTTCTTTCCCTCCTCTTCCTCATCTCCTTTGCTCTTTCTCCATTCTATTCTATTCCATTCCATTGTAATGTCACTTTCTTCTTCCTTATTTCACCCTTTACCACTTATTTTCTAACACTCGCTAACGATCCGTCCAACAAACTGCAAAGCCCTTCATCTCATTTCGCCGTTCGCGCTCAACGCTCAACCTTTCACATGTTCACGCCATCAAACCTCGTAAATCATCTTTTTTTTTCGCCAACATCTTCTTCTTTCTCTATAATTCTCTATCAGCAAAGTCCCATCCCATTTTGTCCCATGCATTATGTACGGGCACAGATAAACGAAGACTTCAAAAACTGTCTTTGCAACTCGGTCCATCCGTTTTGAAAATGAACCTTTGAAAATGATAATAAGAATGTTCCATGTTCCATCTTTCTTTCATCCTATGTCCACATTCCGCATCGCCAATCTCCACAAAAGTAACCTTATATCTTACATCACATAGTTTATAGTTTGACCATTTACCATTTCTATCATGTTGAGCTCAGCTCAGCTCAGCGAGTTATACTTACGAGTTACGAGTACATTCTAAAACCATCCTCTGAATGAATGAATGAATGAAACCAACGAGTTCATCCACAAAACCAGGACCATTAGACATTGTTTAACAAATGGCAAATGGCATAATATAATGTATAACATGGTTTTTGTGAGGCATTGAAGAGATCCAATCCCAATCCAAGAGCCAAGTCAAGTTATTAGAGAGAGTAAATATTTCAGTTTTTAGTTGGTTCCTCTGGTTTTCATGTCTCAACTCTCAATACTCAATAGCGACTGTCGGCTCCTCCAAGTTTAGTCAAATGTAGGGAACTTTGAACGTTAGTTGATCCACAAAAACACAAAGAACAAACTATGCTTATTCACTATTCATTCATTATTGGTTGAATAAGAAGATTATTATTATATGTACGAGTATATCAATAAATGAGAAAATGAAGAGCAGAAACACAAACATTCATATGTATGTACACATCAATAGAGGATATATCATCATCTCTAATCATTTATTCCCTAATTTGGATATCATTCTGTATCTATCTATAAACGCTCGCCTCTCGTGGGCCCTTTTGTCTTTTGAGTTTGATTTATTTTATTCATTCCCACTCACTCACTCACTCATTCACTCCAAGTTTGTGTACATTCTACATTCTATTTTATCATTCTATATATGCGCACACAAAAACGGGTGCGATATTCACATTCTTCTTGGACTTTGGACTTGCTTCAAAATTCGATCTGTCTCGACTGTACAGGATTGGTGGTTTGTAAAATTTATATTATAGTTTATGTTATAGCAAAACCTGTCTATACAGTCTGCAGTCTACAGCTTCTATGTACATTATACATCATATTGATTAGTTTAATACACACTACACACGTAAATAAATTTAGTATGAAAAGTTAAAGCATAATGGAATATGAATTAATTCTGTGTGAGTATTTTGGCTGTGTATTGTGTCTTGTTTATTTTCACGACCTCTTCTCTCTTCTCATAGTTAATTTTTTTTTTTTGGCAATTAAATTGAATTTCTTTCATCTTTTAACTAAATATTGAAAATGAAAAGGATTTGCAAAGGAAGGATTATGGAGGATGCTGGAGTAGTTTTATGTCTTATGAATTGATGATGGTCCGTCAAAAGGAACTTCAAAAGCTTTTGGTTCTTCTGTAAGGATTCCTTTATAGGTATATAATATGTTCTCTGTATTTCTATTTCTATGCAGTTGAAAGCTAAACTGTGGACTCCTTTTTTCTCCTATTCGTTTTTACACACTTTGGATTTCATAAAATCTCCAATAAATTTTTCATCCGATACGAGATACACGAAGCATCCCCGTGTACCGTGTAGTTTGTACTCGTCCTCCTCATTCCTCATGTTGATGAGTTATAAACTGCTTTGGAATTATATACAAAAACAAGGTTTTGTTTATGTTAATTCTGGATTGTGGGTTGTGAATTGTGGATCCCATTCAGTTTGAGTTCTCTTCTGTATGGGAAATTGAGTGTTTGGAGGACGAGTGAAGAGGGGATAATTTGTTTTTTTTTTGGCCGAAATCATAGAATAAAGTAAACCATCAAGTTGAAATCCATAAAACATGGATGCAGAATGTGAAGATGTTAGATTCTAGAGTCGTTCAAATTCTAAGATGGTGTGATATTAGACAGGAATGTTTTCATAAAAATGATGGCGATAAAAGAGCAAGAATAATAATGACGTTGTAAATGTAAATAGATAGGAGACAGGAGAGAAGAGATAGGGAAGACAAACAGCGAGAGAGAGTCATAATCAAGGTTGTGAGGAAGAGAAAGAGATATTACAGGGAGAAGAAGTGGAAGAAGAATAACTAAGGTAGATATAAAAGAGAGAGAGAGAGAGAGGGGATGGTGCAGTGAATGAAGAGAAAGTTCAACTGCAAAGTACAAGTACACAGTAAATATACACAGAGAACCGAGACAGCTTGGAGTTTGGAGTTTAGAGTTTTTCTTCTAGCTGGATTCTGGATTCTGGATTTACTTGTAGTTTTGTATGTACGCTTACTGTTTTTTATATGGTTAGTTTGTCCGGCGCATCGGATTCCCTGTATGTGTAAAGTATAAATACAGTTACTGACTTGACTTGACTGTGTGACTGCACGGCACACGACACGGTTAAGACATCAAACGAGACCAGCGACTGAAGGATTGAGTAAGTATAACAAACTCGTGCTAAATTTCGGGGAATCCGATTTCTATTCCGATTCCGTGCACTTCTTATACTTACTCTAGTTTACGCCGTTAACCGTTAACCATAAACAGTGTACAAATACAAATGATACTTGATCCGTTTCTTCTAGTGCTTCTCCAATCCTTTCCCATCTTTCTCTATCCTACTCCTTTTTACTCTATGTACTAGTGCTATATTATATTACACCGAATTGCGTGTAATCATTTTAAAATGGAGAAAAAATCTTGTAGTTTGGGAACATTAAATAAGAAAAGAAAGCCAAGCCATTGAAACAGGATTTTAGTGCAAGGGAAAACCGAAAAGTAACAAGTTACAAAAAATTTCTAGTATCTAGTAAATTTTAAAATTTACACGTGTAAAAAAAGCTATTCAATTCTCCTTTTTTATAATGGTCTTTTATAGTAACATAAGTACCATGGCCATAATAATAATTTAGAATCATAAATGTGTTTGTTGTATTTCCTATTGTAAAATATTAATAATTAATTGGATTCTTGTTATTTGTTATTTGATAGTTGTTGATGAATTTGAAGGAGAGATTCAAAACTCAAAACAACCTCCAGAGTTGGAAATAGTGGTTGTTTGAACCTGCTGATGGCCTCATTTGCTGGACATGTTCAACTGTTACCAATGTTTTCCCATGTTGTGGCGATTTCATTTAGCGACGGTCAAGCGTTGGCTTCTTCTCGTCTCTGTCATCACAGCCATTTTCATCATCTACTGTTCTTATAGAACACAATATCATCCTCGACTTGCCTTCCACACCAGCTCACCAGTTCACTCCACCTACCAATGTCCAACACTCGTGTCCAACTCTCACAGTCGAAAATGGACAGATCACTCCGCTACCGCAACTCGACCCAGAATCGACCCAAAAATCCTACTCTTTGTAGAAACTACTTTTTCTCGACTGGGGCGAGACATTGCGGAACTTCTTGTCCACAATCGAATGAAGTAAGTCTATAGAGTTTAGAATTATTTGTACTTTAATATTATTAGTTAAAGGATATTCATTCATCGTCATATAATAATAATTATTATTATTGTTGAAATTATTAGGTACAAAGTTGAAGTTTCTGGTCGATCTCTACCAATCATGACGAATGGAGAAAAGGGGAGATTTGGTGTCATAGTCTTTGAAAACTACACAAGGTACCTTCATATGGATAAGTGGAATAAAGAACTGTTGGATAAATACTGCAAAGAGTTTAATGTCGGAATCCTTGGATTTATGCCATCGAGAGATGAAACGTTTGTCGGAGGTAAAACATCTTTCGTGTACTCAGTTTTTTTTTTTCATATCACACATTTCATTTATATTACTAATCTATTTTAACATTTTCATGTATTCTATAATATTCATAATATTTAATATGTTGTATAAAAATTTTCACTTGTTTGTAGCTCAACTCAAAAACGCATCCATTTTTATCGACACAAACGTCAAGCTCAAGGTAAAAAAACCAAGATTTATATTATTTTCATCTTTTTGAAAAATTGAAAGTCGAAACATCTTACAAAATTTTCAGTATTAATTTTCAATGCAATTTCATAAATACTAAATAAGAATTTAACAAGAAAGGAAATGAAAAAATGAGGAGAGGGCATGCAGAGTGAAATGTTTAAATAATGAAGAATTGTGATGCTGTACACAAGCACAAGCTATGTTAAGGGAGCACTTTAACCCTAATAATAATAATAATAATTGAGTTTTGAATTTTGAAGGACATGAAAATGATAATTTTAAAACAACTCTTTATTTCTAAGCAGTTATGATGAATTTTTTTTTTCATTTTCATTTTCGCATTTAACGACCTCACGCATGGCTTTTATGTATACAGTATAATATATTATAGTATATATTTCAACCCATTTTTCATTCAGAATAAGATTTTGTTTCCTCCTTCCTTTCACAAGTTTAGTTTAGTGAGTAAGTGAAGGAGGATACAAAAGAAATTGTAACATGTGGACGGATGAATGAAGGTAATTTAGACAATGGGGAAAGGTGGTATTTAATGGGGATTTCATGAGTATTTCATGAAGATTTAGTTGGTTCGTGCCTTTCTTACGTTTTTTTTTACATGTTGTGAGTCATAAATTGAATAGAAATGTCATCAGTGACAGGTGACAGTTGAGGGAGTTGAAAATTTTTCATGAGTTGTTCTCTCTTTCTCTTTTTCCTTCTTTTCTCTCCTTTCATCTAAAGGAAAAGAAAAGAAGAGTGAAAAAAGAAATGAAGTGTAAAAAGTTTAGCTGGAGTGAGAGAGAGAGAGAAGAGAGAAAGTGTAGGAGTTGTAGTAGTAGTAGTTAGGTCAGAAAAATGAGGAGTAATAATTTACTCAGCGTGTTGCAAATAATAAGAGAGAAATGTTGAAACATTTGTCAAAGTTTCATGTCGTGTTTTAAATGAGAAGAAGGAAATGGGAAAGTGAAACAGGGAGAGAGAAAGAAAGGGGAAAAAAAGTAAGAATCATATAATATAATATAATATAATATTATGCTGTTACATGTTTTTACAGGATGCATATTTAAACCCGAATTCCGGAGTGTTACGTCTCACTCGTGCTGGAGACATTGTTCGACTGGATCCTAGTGACTTATGGACAGTTTTTTCACCAAATCACACTACATATGAGACGGTCGCAATGGCAACTGCTTACCATGAAAATCCGAATGAATATCTTCATTCTCCTCCATCAACTTCCAATTTTCCTCTTATTACTGTTGTACAGGTATAATAATATTATATCATTTTAAAAATCAACAGTATGATTATAATAATAATAATAAATTAATAATACTTTAAATATTACTTCTGATTATAATGTTTTATTTATTTTTGTGTCTATCTACAGGATAAAGGAGAACTGGATGAAATTCGTCGTGTATTGTTTGGTAGTGGCCTCAAGTTTTGGTTGCATCGTCTCCTTTTCCTTGATGCTGTATCTTATTTAAGTCGTGGACGACTGAGTGTGAGTCTCAAACGGTACATGCTTATCGATATTGATGATATTTTTGTGGGAGAAAAGGGAACTAGACTGAAAAATACGGATGTGCAGGTATTTTATTTTGTGTTCATTTATACATGCTTTGTTTTTTTATATTCTTGACTTTTAACCATCTTTTTTTTTTTTTAATTAATTTTTACATACTGTTATGAAAGATTTTGTATAAAATGTTTCTCTTTTATTCACAATTTCTGTAGGCCATTCTCGAGACGCAAGAAAATATTCGAAAATTAGTTCCAGGCTTTAAATTTAATTTAGGATTTTCCGGTAAATATTTTCACTATGGAGATGAAGAGGAGAATGCAGGAGATGATTTACTTTTAGGTAAAAATAATTATTTGAATCAAATAATTAAATACATTTTTTTTTACAATATAATAATGAATATCATGACCATGATACCTTTTGTAGATGAAATTAGAAAACAGTATAATATGCAATAGGAGTAACACATTTTTGTTTGGAATTACATTTTATATTTTATAGCAAATAGTGATAAATTCATGTGGTTTGGTCATATGTGGAACCATATTCAACCTCATTTGTACTCGAACGCAACGCAGCTTAGTTTAGACATGATACGAAATAAGGAGTTTGCTAAGGTTTGTCATTTATTCCCTTTTTATCCAATCAAATATAATAGATCATACACGAACGTGAAAGACAAAAATTTATGTGTATTTCAAAATTGTTTCTGTTTTGTGTGTTGTTGTTTTTTTTTTGTAGGAACATGGTATTCCAGTAAATTCTGGTTACTCTGTATCACCTCATCATTCCGGAGTTTATCCTGTACATGAACCGTTATATGATGCATGGAAAAAAGTTTGGAATGTGAAAGTTACCAGTACTGAAGAATATCCTCATCTTCGACCGGCTAGACTTAGACGAGGATTCATTCATCGAAATATCATGGTCTTACCAAGACAAACTTGTGGCCTTTTCACACACACAAGTACTTTTTTTGAAAAATATCATTTCCATTTCAATTTGTCATTTCTTCTTTCTAAAAAATATTTATTTATTCATCCATTTTTATTTAATTGTCACTGTAGTTTTTATCGATCGCTATCCGGGAGGGCAATCAAAGTTAGATGAGAGTATTCATGGAGGAGAACTATTTCAAACAATCATCTATAATACGGTAATTTTTAACTTTTTACTAAATAATACTAAATAAATAAATACTAAAATAATATTATATATATGCTTCAAGTAAACTAAATTATAAAGAATTTTAAATGTTAAGATACAAATAAAAAAAAAACTTTTTTAAATTGTAGATAAACGTGTTCATGACACACATGTCTAATTATGGAAATGATCGACTGGGACTGTATACTTTTGAGTCTGTTATCAAATTTATGCAATGTAAGTTGAGATATTCATTCAAAAGTAATATATTTTATATTTTAATATTCTGTACAAAACGTTTTACCTTTTTTATGATTTAGGATTGTTTATAGTAAGTTCACTCACATTTAGTAACTTCACAACACTTTTAATGTAAATATTAAATATATATATATGTCTTTCTAAAGGTTGGACAAATCTCCAGTTGGTAACTTTACCACCGGATCTACTTGCAGAGAAATATTTCAAAATGCATCCAGATGAAATAGATCCAATTTGGGGAAATCCATGTGACGATATACGCCATAAAAAGATTTGGTCAGTGAATAAAACTTGTGAAAGTTTACCCGAATTTTTAGTGATAGGGCCACAGAAAACAGGAACTACTGCTCTCTACACATTCCTCACGATGCATCCTACCATAAGTAGTAATAGAGCCAGTCCAGAAACATTCGAAGAAGTTCAATTTTTCAATGGAAAAAATTACTATAGAGGATTAGACTGGTAAGTATACTTTTTTATAATATTATGGAATTATTATTATTATTGCTTTTGTATCGACTCTTTTTTAATCTTAGAATTTCAAGTTTTAATATAATTGATACAATTTTTGAGAGGGAGGAGGAGGAAAGGTTTGATATTATATTTAATTTACTTTTATTTTTCCCTAATTCATTTGGAATGATATATATATAGGTACATGAAGTTCTTTACTGCAGAAAATAATACAAATGGCTTAGGAAATGTTACAGCAAGTTCTAGTACAATCATGGATAATAATGTCATACATTCAGGACATGAAAATGCATCTGCAATTCGTAAACCCATTTTATTTGAAAAAAGTGCTACATATTTTGATAATGAAATGGTTCCAAGAAGAGCTCATGCTTTACTACCAAAGGCTAAAATTGTAAGTGTATTCATAATACCTATTTTTATTATTGTTAAATAATAATTTTTCAAAATTCTATTGAATATAAAATATATTATGCTTAATATTTTTCGGTTCATTTTCATTATTAAAAAAAAGGTTACCATTTTCATATCGCCGGCAAAAAGAGCCTACAGTTGGTATCAACATATGAGAGCTCATAATGATCCGATAGCTCTCAACTACACTTTTTATGAAGGTAAAAATATATTACATGTTGTATAATATATAATAAATATTTATTATTTATTTTTGATGTGTGTACGTTTAATACATTTTATATGTTTCATTTCATTTGTAAATAATGTAAGTACAATAATAATGATAATTATTGTTTACTTCTCTTTGTTTAACTCGTTACAAAGCTCTTACGGCGTCTAATGCTTCACCGAGAAGTTTACGGGAGTTACGAAATAGGTAAATACGAGTATTTTGAGTCGATGTTTTTTTTTTTTTTTAAATTAAATCAACATCTATTTTTTTTTATCTTTGATTTAATAAAAAAAAAAGTATTTAGTTGTATTTACAAAGTTATTTTTTTCTTCAGGTGCTTAAGTCCGGGTCGCTATGCTCAACATTTAGAAAGATGGTTGAGTTATTATCCATCTCAGCAAGTACTCATTTTGGTAAAAATATTGTTTCTTCATTTTTATCATCTTAATCAAAATAAACAACATAACAACAACAACAACGCAGAATATATGCATAACAATGACAAGTAACTTGTGCTTTACATAATTAAAAATGTAATGGATGTTTTTTATCTTTTTGTTTTAGGATGGTGAGGAATTACGCAGCGACCCAGTTTCTGTGATGAATCGACTACAACAGTTTCTTCAAATTAGTCCAGTTTATGATTATACAAATAAACTTAGGTATATTTATTTTTTGTTTACTTGTATTATTATTATAGATTTTTTTTTGTCCATATGTGAAAAAAAAGGTATTACTGTTGTATTTGTGTATGGCATGTAAGAAATTGGTGGATTTCTATTTCAACTTGTATTTTGTATTATTTGCTTACACAGGTTTGACAGAACAAAAGGTTTCTACTGCCAAATAGTAAGTGGAAATAAAAATAAATGTTTGGGCCGAAGTAAAGGACGACAATATGCATCGATGGATGTTAAATCAGCCAAGTACCTTCAGAGTTATTACACGTCACATAATAGTGCATTGTTGAAGCTATTGAAAAGATTAGAATTACCAATTCCTATTTGGCTGAAAGAGGACCTGAGTTCAACTTAATTCCGCAATCTTTCTTTCAAAATCCGCAAAATACATCACACGTTCATTAACCCTTTCCTTTTTATATTATACTACTATACGTTATACTTAATGTATTATGTATACACATATGCTTTAATTCTCCAATCGAGAAACTTGTTTGTTTTTTTTTCTGTGTAATATCGTGTAAAACACAGTGCCATATTTTTTAATGTTATTGTACATATTTTTTATACGCATAGAAGTTTTTTCATTCAATATATTATTATAAAATCTAATCAACAAAAACCAACCCAGCTCATCGTATCAAATTAGTATGGAGTATGGATGTATACAACCATTATTAATTATTATTATTAATTATTATTATTATTTATTATATATAGTCTAGTATTGTTTCGTTAGTGTTTTTTTCGGGTATCTTTAAAACAAACTTGAAACAAAACGAGAGTCTCATCATAATGTTTTGCATTTACTCAAACAAATTATATAATTTATAGTAGAATTTAAAATTTAAAACAAAACAGTTACACGATAAAAGACGAAAATATTGTAATATTATATTATTTCGTTTTTTAAATAGGAGGTTGATAAATTGTGAAAAAACAGTATTTTTCAATGCTCCCCAGTGGCAATCTTCCAAATGTTGTAGATAAAATTATAATGAGTTATTGACAATTGATATTTGAACCCCTTGGAAGTTGATAAATACGCCTCCC